>JAZHYW010003641.1:0-11496 GCA_037355805.1 Ixodes ricinus | reverse complement strand
GTTGTTGGTGTTTTATGCAGGTGACGACCTGAACGCGTCACCATTACGATATTGAATTGAAACGGGCGGGCAGGGGATCGAACCCAGGAGGTTCCCAGCGCAAGCTTTCGCTCCACGCTCCGAGCTGAGACGCGTGGGTGGCGTCATTTTAGCGTGCGAATATCTTTTTGTTCTTTAACAGAATGTCCTTCGAGGTGTTTCGTGTTTCTGATTGCAGTTGGACATAGCAAGCATGATGACAGATCTGACTGGCTGGCCAACTCGGATGCATAGGACTCGGTGTTCATTTGTGAAGAACTTCCGCGAAGTTCTCCGCGATCTTCGTGTAGTTGTCATATTCGTCTGTTTAGGCGTTAGTGGAAATTTTGAAGCCAGACTTGGATAGCTCTTCCAGTTTCATGTGAATTCTGCTGTTTCAAAAATAATCGTTACCATATTCACAAGTTGTGTTATTTTGATATTTTCAATTAGAAAATGGGGCACATCCCTGGCGGTGGGCGTCATTCATCGTCATGAATTCGTAGGCTTCGTTGAACATTTTCTCGTCGAATTTATTCGAAAATCGCTTATAACTTCGGATTCGAGATAACGCGAACACCTCACATACGGTATCTGGTCCGTACAGATAACGCTACAATGGACCATTTGAAAGAATCCAAAAATCTCTCGCGTGCCGCTCGACGATTATGGATGTCCTCTGTGCATCGTCTTTCCTCTCGTTACCAGGTGACATACGCCAGCAGGCGCAGGTCAACAAAGCCACACCGCTTGAGCAGGCGAGCCGGATAAGCGCACGGAAATTGGGGAGAAGATTTGCTAGCGTGCGAGGCTGCCCTTCCTCTACCCTCTCCTTTGTACCAGCTCCATCATCTGCTACACCAACGCCTTGTCGAACCTATTGAACCCTGCCGCGGTTGCGGTGAAAAATAAAGGGATTCGGTGGTACTGCGAGAGGTGAAGGTAAGTTTCGACGTATGGCGTATTGAAATAAGTGAATAGCTTCACCTGTCGCGATGTGTTAATTTTACGCTGCCACACTACGAAGGAACAATCGCATGCGTGTAGCCGTCGCTGCCGTGTAAGCTTCTAGGTGAATGGAGATTCCTTCCTGGATATGACACTGGTTCTGATCATTTTTGTTGTCAAGCTAGTGTACTTATATCTTTGGTTCGCTGCGTCAGCGAGACTATTTAGGTCCACGAGTAAAATCCGGAAAGAGTGGAGACAGGCCGTGATTGTGATCATTGCATTATGTGGGCACCCGTTATTGAACTGCGGTGCACTATCGCACAATGCTAAACCAAAGCGATACCTCTGGCAGTGTAAGCCATCGCGACATTCAAAGCTATATAGTTTTTTTCAATATGTAATGCGTCATTTCTAACCTTCACGTCTTGCACTGTCACCGCATCTACATGTTTTGTACCGCAACCATGGCAGGATTGCGGTGCAAAATGCCGTTGTTTTAGCGTTGGTTTAGCAGGCAACGGAGCCGTACGAAGTAGAAGAGTAAGTGAGGGGCAGCCTCGCAATAGAGTCAACGCTATACCCTCTCCTCCATTTCCGCGTGCTCGTCCGGCTTGTCTCCTCGAGCGGTGTCGCCTTCGAAACCTCCTCCTGCTCGCGTATGTCACGTGATAGCGGGTAGAAAAGACGGTGGGAGGAGCGTACCGAGGACCCCCATAACTCGCCGCCTGGCTTCTACGGGCTTTTGGGGATTTTTGCAAAACTATATTCGGAGAGGAAGTCGTCTGCATATTGTGAAGGGGTTATGGTGACGTCAGAACGACGCCGAGTTCTGATTGGCTTTAACTGGAAGGATAGTAAGTAGACCTCAATGCTGGATGCCTTGAGGTCTACCCACTATTTCTTTTCAATCAGCCAATAAGAGCTCGGCGTTCTGATATCATTGCAACCCCTGTGCAAGAAGGAGACTAAATTGCTCTCAGCATTGAACCAAGATGTTCGATAGACACGTGGCGTTCAACAATGCGTTTGAACACACCTCGCTATGGTAAAATGTCTATGGGTATGAAACTTATTACAAATTTTACATAACGAAGTCGTTGAAAATCTTCGTTCGTAGTAAGTGCCCACTTGTCTGGATTTTCAAGCATGCCCGATTACGG
Source organism: Ixodes ricinus (assembly GCA_037355805.1). Taxonomy (NCBI): domain Eukaryota; kingdom Metazoa; phylum Arthropoda; class Arachnida; order Ixodida; family Ixodidae; genus Ixodes; species Ixodes ricinus. The sequence goes on along the minus strand of JAZHYW010003641.1, from coordinate 9,367 downwards.
TTCTTACGTTTCGTAGTTTTATATCCGAAAAGAATAGTAATAATTAATAAATTTTTATTAAAAGACAAGTCAAATTCACATCTATGTACATGTACAATGCATAAACCTCCTCGCCCGCATCATCGCGGTGCCCTACGGAACGCCCGCATCATCGCGACACCGACCGCAACCCGAGGTGGTTCACGTCAATCGACTCAATCGATGCTGGGTAGGACTTTGAACGTTATGTGTTCCAAATGACTCTTTAGTTTACTGTTCTTTTTATTTGCTTTGTTTTGTTTTGTGTTGCATCGGGGCTGATCCAATGGACCTTTTCCACATACCGACGGCACCAGGCGGTGGCTGCACGAACACAAAATTGAGGAAGGGACCTACCTGCGCCACCACTCCATAAAGGGAGCTACGCTACCAGTTTCTTCGCTCTCTGAGCTGCGGCGCGTGCCCAACGCGACTTTAAAGAGGGGCATCCATGGCGTCCACCCAAATGCCATGCTTTCCTTTCCGTCAATTTTCTTTTTTGTGTAACACAATTATATATGCGGCAATTACGTGTTCGACTCGCTGATCGACAGACTGATTCCGAATTTACGATAAGGAAAGAGGGACATTGAAGACAAACAGACAAGATAGGCTTTCCTCGATTTTTCGTGCCGACTTCCGCCGCTTGGCATCAGGCGCTCGCGCGAGCGCAGAACGCTTCTGGAAAAAGTCCATTGTTGAAGGGGGAGTAATGCCGCGTGCGCAGCTGACCTAGTAGGCAACGCCCCGTGGCCTAACGGTTATCGTGCTTGACTTCCAAGCGAAAAGACGAGGTTCAATGCCTGGCTGGGGATACACATTTTTTCCTTTCTCTAATGTCGCGTACGGGTAAATTTGAGAACCTTGTTGCTTGTTCGAGGTCCGAATGTTCTACACCCGAACCTTCTACGCCGATGGTTCCAGAAGCCCACGCGTCTACATAAGGGCTCCGTGTGGTGAGCCGGGTCAATCTCGCCCCAGCGCTCGATCCTGCTGTTTCGTCGACATCGACGCCTGCGACGCTCAACTTTTTCTATTTTGTGTTTGGCACAAGTTCGCCGCACTAAACGTTTAGTTTCTCCAGTTATTCGCCGCCTCATCATTTGTCATTCGTGACAATACAACCTATCACAATGGCCGTCAATATAGCGAAAATAGACGAGAAATACGTTTAAATCAGCAAAATATGATGTTAAGCAAGTAGCTATCCAATCTAGAAAACTATTCCAGCGTTTTCTACATTGTCTAGTCATGCAGTATTCATGCTTGCGTAAGCCTTTGTCTACAGGCTTGCGATTTATGCAGGTGTGATTCTGCAAGCTGCCGCCTGGTACAGGTACAGCTACACAAATATGCAGGCGGACAATTTGATATAACAAAGTTATACTGAACATTCGGTACATTCTGAATTTTTCAGTAATCTCTTGACCTTCAATAACTCTTGATTAATCATGATTTGCAGCTTTATATAAGAAATAATGCAAACAATTCACAAGCGTTGATAAAGGACGCCATATCCACAATATTTACATGCGCAATGCACATCGCGCATGTAAATGTGACCAATTATATACGCCATTCGCATGGGCACATAAGGCACATAAGTTACCTTCACGATGTATTTGTTGACCGTAAATTGCTGTGGACGTATTATACTGTCGAGAATATCAATATAGCGTTTACGAAAATAGCTTTTGGCGAAATTTCGGATTAGCCTGATAAAGCTCACGGAAGAAGCATAGCTGAGATATTTTTTTAGGAGGGAGACATTAGGCAGAGGTAGGAATGTTTTTGTAGAGGTAATCTAAGCTGAGTTTGAAAGTATAAAACGAGCGGATTAATTTTGCTTGATTCTACGGTGAATCATAGGTTCCCAGATTGTGACTGTGCATTCAATCATAGGTAATTCATATCGTAGGTGGATTTTTGTCTTCTTAAAATTTGGGGATGGACAATAAAATCTGAACATAAAAAATCTTCTTGTTCAAAATTCGCCCTCATTTCGCTAGTCAGGTGTTGTGTAATATTTGTGAATGATTTGTGTATTATTTGTCCTTTTAGGCACCTGAGTAACGACATTTAACGCTTATTTAATTTTTTGCTCGATATTTATATATGAATATTGGTGTCAGTGGCGCTTCACACATTCCAACAATTTAAATATGTTCGAAGTTTTTTATGCGTTTTTAATGTACTTATAAAGTATAAATTTATTTCACCGTGTTTTAAACCTGCGTAAATAATATTTACTAAAAATATTTTTCTATTTACATATATATTTTTTTCAAGTACATTTACTCAAATATATTTTGTAAATAATATTAGCAGACTTTATATAAATATATATAAGGAGAGTTAGAAACTTTTAGTGAGGTGAATACTTTCCCCCTGCTTTTGCGCCTCACCCATCTTGGAAACCCGAACCCGCCGCTGCCTTCCCCGCAGGGCAGAAGGCGCGTCGGAACACCTCCCGATGCTACGCCAACAGGTACCCCGCACCCCCACCAAAGTGTTACGGTGATTATGGTATACTATATTTTGCAGTGAACGAAAGGTTGAAAGATGGCGCTTCTGCGTATCCCAGAATACCGCTGCCTCCTCTTCTTTTTCGACCAGTCGAGCTCAAACTTTCTTTTCTCTTCTTATCAATATAATATATATACGTATAATACATTTTATATATATTATATATAATATATGTATATATAGACATTGATATATATATATATATATATATATATATATATATATATATATATATATATATTATATATATATATTATATACATATATTATATATATATATATTATATGTATATTGTATATATATATATACATTTTAGCATAGATATATGTATATACTAAAATGCATCTTAAATTTGCATTTTGAATGGGAGGCTCGAAGCTGTTCCAGCTTACGCTAGAACAGCTTCGAGCCTCCCAAGAAATGCTCGACCGCATCATGAAGGAGCTACAGAGAGACCAGGAAATGAAGAGGGTAATCAAGTACACCTTCCGGAGATGGTCGGATAAAACGACGCTTCCTCAAGGAGTTCCCCAGTTCTACGAGGTCGCCGGTGAACGAGGAATAATAGACGGCTTGTTGTTCAAGGGCAATCGACTCGTCATACCGGAAGCCCCTACGTTTCTCAATCCTGGAGTAGCTTCACATAAGTCACCAGGGTGTGTCGAAATGCCGCGCAGAGCACGAGAATAAGTCTGGTAGCCAGGCATTGGACTCCACATTGTCAGTTTCGTCCGAAGATTCCCCGTTTGTCAAGACCACCGGAAACCAGGTAAACCTCAGTTTCTGGCGACTCCACTGCCAAACTACTCATGGGAAGTCGTCGGCATGGACCTTTGGGCCACGAAGGCACAAACTACTTGATTAATGTCGATTACTATTCAAGGTTCTTCGAGCTGGAAGCCCTGAGGAGGACGACGACCAGGGATATCATCGCCTTCCTCCACCCAATGTTTGTACGAAAAGAAGCGCCGATATTTTTCTGAAATGACAAACGACCTCAATTCGCCTCGCGCGAATTCGAGCTGTTTCTGAAAGAATGGGGAGTGACCCAATCAATGTCGGGCACGTATTACCCACAGAGCGACGGGGAGGCTGAGAGGACAGTCCAAACGGCTAAGCTACTCCCCAGAAAGTCAACAGATATCCACAAGGCATTGCTGGCCCAGCGTGTGACCCCGGGAATCGAAAGTTACGCGCCTGCGGAGCTATTCATGGGAAGAAGACTGCGCACAAACGTGCCAGTAAAGCCCGAATCTCTCCAACCTCGCTGGGACACCACCATAAATTCCTTATACATGGAGAAGATGCGCCAACACTATGACGACCGTCGCAAACAACGTGAACTCGACACCCTTCCGCATTGAACTGCGGCCAAAATTCTGACGGGAGCAGCGTCTTCAGGAGCACTCACACTGCGGAAAAACACGCGTCGTGGGATGAGTTTTACAGCGGGGCTGTAAAGACACTGACACCCCAATTTTTTTCTTTTTAGTCAGGCAATTTATTATGGTGTCGGAATACTACCCAATTAATCTTTTGCAACAGAGTCACGTATTTTTTTAATAAAGCCAAAAAAAACGCAACTGCTCGAAACCGAAACCGAAACTCCAGCACCGCACGGAGAAGTGGAGAGGATAGAGTGAGTGGCGGAAGTCACGTGCCTCCACCCGACCATGCAAGGTTTTTTTTTCTCTCTCTTTGTACGTAGGAGCCGAAATGCGTTCGTTCGCCGTGCGATTCCTTTGCAGTTGTGTCTGTTCCGCTCGCTGGTCTGTACTTCAAGATTAGTTGTTTTGTATGTTTAAGTTTTGGCAATTAATAGTGAGTGCCCGAGTGCCGTAGTGAATTCCCGTGATCGGCTCCGAAAAGAATACTCCCAAGATGTTGAGGGAAGAGTTGCCTCACATGTCCTGCATCTGAAAGTGGCATTGTGCGGCAGAGTGCACAAGTTTCCGAAAGATCAACGGGTCGGGATCAATGGCTGGCTGCAATTCCTGCAGAACAGCTACGCGAAGCTCGGAAAGCGGACGCTACCCGATGCATATGCTCCTTGCATTTTGTCAAAAGTGACTACATTGAGTTCGCAGGTGTCAAAAATGGAATCCCATTCCATTTAGCTCAGCGACGTATCGTCCACAACAATGCTTTTTTTCAGTAATAATTGTAAAAAAAAGAAATGTAAACAACGCAAAATGCTTGACAAAAAGAAAAGCTGCACCCACACCAGGGATTCAAACCGTGCCCTCTGCGTGTGACGCGGGCGTCTTTCCACTGAGCTACTGAAGGCACTCGATTATGCGTAGTAATGCAGCGGGTAGACTGCATATCGGAAGTTTGCTGCCGATTTCCCTTCAATACATGCACTCCCCGCTTGAAGTCGTGCAGCACCACGCATAGGCCACATTCGCACCTCGTAAAAAAACCGTACGCGCGCGTATTCAACTCGAAGTACGCACTTCGTGCTTGACGTATAATCGAGCGATGTCTTCAGCCACGAGAAGGCACGACGGCTCGGCGACGTCTTCGTGCAATCGGCTTGCTGGTCGGGCGTGTCGTACGGGATGAATATCAGCTCTTTTGACCGGTCCATAATTTCTCTTTCGAAGGAAGACAGAATTCGCCGGTACCGTGAACGACAGTTCTGAAGCAGAGGTCCAACGCCTGTCGTCCGCTGCCGTCCGCTAGTCCCACGATACGCGAAACGACGCCTTGTTGAGAATTATGCAGTGAACGCACAGAATGCTTCCGGCTGTCTGTGCTACCTTTGTTTTCTATCAACGTATTTGCAGCTTTTTGTACACCTGAAAAAAATGGGTTTCATATTTTTTTCTGTTTTTAATGATGACTGTGTGCCTTCAATAACCCACGACTTTGATTAAATTTGGTGCTCGCGTCGAAACCCTAGAAAACAGCCCGTGACCACGGAAAAGAGAGTGAGCGCGAAACAAACCGGCCAGGTCTTGATCGGCAGTTTTCGGGCGGAACGAAACCGAATTTCAAGCCGCAATTTCTGTTCTGAGTAGTTGTGCTCTCATATGTCACGTACAACTAAAAACCTCGGCGAGCATAAATACCCTGTCAGTGTCCCTTTAAGGGCTAGTTTCCCTAGTTTCGTGTCCGTCACCAAATAAATGTCGACACAGAACTATAGGCAGCTACCCCGACAAGCGACGCAGCAACCAGACAACCGGCAATCCGGTTGTCTGGTTACCGGCATCGTTTGTCGGCTATAGATGCGGCAACCTTTAGAGCCTTTCCACTCTTGTTTTCATTAGATTGGGAAGGCTCAATTTGTCTAGGCGTCGTCCAAGAAGTCGTCCTTCAGGTCGTCCTAGACGTCGTCCTAGAGTTTGTACGTGAGGTTGTCCTCGAGGTCGTCCTAGAAGTCATCCTTGAGGGCCTCCTAGACGTCGCCCTCGAGGTCGTCCTACAAGTCGTGTTCGAGGTAGTCCTAGACGCTGTCCTCGAAGTCGTCCTAGAAGTCGTTCTTAAGGTCGTCCCAGACGTTGTCCTTGAGGTCATCCTAGACGTCGTTCTTGAGGTCGTCCTAGACGTAGTTCCTGAGGTCGTCCTAGGCATTGTCCTCTACGCATCGTCCTCGAAGTCATCCTTAAGGTCGTTCTTGAGGTCGTCCTAGACGTCGTCCTCGAGGTCGTATTGGACGTCGTCCTCTAAGCGTCGTCCTTGAGGTTGTCGTAGACGTCGTCCTCTAGGTGTCGCCCTTGAGGTCGCCGCACCGTAGTACAGCTGCGCGTGTCAGTCTTCTTCACCAGAATGGAAAGGCTGAATTTTTTTTTCTTATTTTTATATTGAAAAACGTTGCGTGCCGACAGTGTTGGAGGTAACGCGTTACTAGTAACGACGTTACTGGTAACGCGTTACATTTTTCGCTAACGCAGTAACGTACTCGTTAGTATTCTGAATGACTAACGAGTAAAGTATTTTCGTTACTTTTTTACGGTATCGGCTATCAAATTACGTTACTCGTTACTCGTTACTTTTGACCAAAACTGGTGAAATACATTAGGTATTTGGGAAAAGGTCACGACGCCTGATCTAACGTTTAGAATAGCAATCTTGTGCATAAAACTGGAGACGTTAGGGGAACTAAATTTAGGTCACTAAGCTCAATGGAGGATCTAGCTTCTCTGCTCGAGGGGCAACTACTTGCGCTCGAGCACGCAATGCCCAGGCAATGCCATTACTTGCTGCTAAGACTTCTGAACCTTCGATTTCCTAAAACGGTTGGTTTTCCACTTATCAGTCCATCTATTCACCCATCCATCTCAAAATCCTGCACAAGCTTATCGCTGCACAGAACCAGCATCCGTCACAGTAAACTTAAAAAAAAAAAAACTTTCTGACCAAAAAAGACATCCGTTGAAAGGCGACACTATCTCGCTTCTCGAAGGCGAAAAAAACCTTCGGCTACCAGCTAATTCCGTTCGTCATCCCCTCCCTCCCCCTCCCGCCTCTTCCCCCTCTGCTTTGTGCAGCAGAGGTGGACAGCGGGGGGGGGGGGGGGGGGAGTGAGAGACATCCGTTTAAAACAGTGGACATAGTGGCGAAGCGATTTGCTCGTTTCTCTAGTTACAAAAAAAAAAAGAAACACCCTTTGTGGAATTTTTTACTCTCGCTTTCCCCCTCGCTGCCTGAAAGTTCCTGACCCACTTTTGTACACAGAAGAATCTTTCGCTTGATTAGTCTTTACTTCCCTAAGGTCATAATAAAAAAATAAAAAGGTTTTAAACCTGGAAAGAGAACTTACAAACACGAAACCTTTTTTTTTCGCAGAAAAAGGAAGAGTTACTGCTGGTAAGAGGCAGCAAGTGATTATAACCAGTGTGCTGGTAACCGGTGTCCTGTTCCACATAGTGAAGTAAATCAGTCTCTGGTAATAGTATGAACCGGACTGTTACTAAAACCGACGTAAAGATGAGGGGTGTTGGTTGGCTGGTTGTGTTCCAGCAGTCCCCGTTCGCATGCTGCCAAACATACGTACTCGAACACAAAAAAGTATACGTAAAAGTAACGTTCGTTATTTTTGAAAAGTAACGGTAACGGTATATCGTTACGTTTGTAAAAAAGTAACGTAGCTCAATAACGCGTTAATTTTTACCAAACTAACGAGTAACGCTATTTCGTTACTTTTTTTCGGTAACGGGCAACAACACTGCGTGCCGAGGAGTACGACGCAGGGAATCGACGTCACCGGACACAATTTTTCATTTGACGCGCGCGCTTGAGCCAATCAGCGAGTGACCCGACGTGACGTCTCGTCTTTTTACGGTTAAAACATGCTATTTTTTTTTCTATCCACAAGAAAGGGGAAAAGTCAGAGGAATCGAGGGATTCATGCAGTCGGCAAACGGGGCTAGAATCATTTCAGTGCGGAGAGAGGCAAACCGATCGAAACATCCGGGAGTGAGCATTGTTTTCTGTGCGTGTACGACGCGACCACGCCATGAAGCTACCCTTCATTGTTTGCGCGACAGCCTACAACGAAGTTCGCAGTGTGTTCTGCCTGTGCAGGAGCGATCACTCCCAATATGTTTTCTGTATTCTTTGTGTGCACGCCACTCAGTGGCGTAACTAGGGGGAGCAGGGGGTACAAGTGCCCCGGGCGCCACTTTGGAGGGGCGCCGAGCCGGAGTCCACACAACATGTGCCCTATGGAAAAAAAAAACGACAGCGGCGCTACGCGAGGGGCGCGAAATTTCATTTGCCATGGGCTATGAGGGGCGCAAAATCTCATTTGCCATGGGCGCCGTCATATCTAGTTACGCCACTGACGCCACTACTACGGACTACATCAGTTCTCCTTTGAAAACACTATCGCAGAAGCTGCGTGCAGTGTTAGAGGTAGGGAAGTGCGTGCGTAGCACCGTGCTCTTGTTTACACAAAAGCGCGGCAAAAAAGCACATACAGCCGGAGTGTAAACGCATATATAATAATCGCCGTTGTCTGTTCGGTGAAAACGGCTGTCTGCGAGCGGATATGCGATCACGAAGGCAAGGCAAGAGCAATCGTACTAAGCAGACGAATAAAAAACATTAGGTGTTCTCTCGACAAACGCGAGGTTCCCCGAGAAGACGGCGTCGTCGAGAAGTCCTGAGTGAATGTTTCGTCTTTTTCGACGCCGGCATCCATTTGGACCGCAACGCGCGTTTTTCGCTCAGTGTGAATGCCTCCTTACGGACACATTAAGTGCCAGCACCAGAACCCCGTTGCTATGTGGTGCTGACGACGACCCGCAATACACGGCGAAAACGAGAACGCCTGCTACCGGCTGCGGCAACTACCCTGACCAGGAGTAGACGAGTCAGCTGTCAAGTGGACGAGTGAGCCGTCCACTTGACAGATTTGGGGAATTGTGAGTGTTTTTCTTCCAAAGTGAGGGAGATGTCGGAAGATGATCATCATCGCTACCGCCGCCGGTTGACCCTGGTTTCTGCTCGCCGAATCCGGGGGCGGACCGTCTATCCAGCCGATCGCGACCAGACACGGCACGACTCACACCTGTATTGCTATGCTAGAATACAACTACGCAGTTCAATCAATCTTATCTCGACCACGACACACATAACACACCTTTTGAAAACCTTCGGTACAGTCGGGATTTTTTTAGCGTAGTCTCTGTAAGCAATTTTATTTACTTATGCTTTGTAGTTTTATTTAAAGAAATGATAGGAACAACTATTTAGCGATGCAAAAGGAATCCACAGCCACAACTATTCGTATGCGCAGTGTACATCGCGCATCTAGATGCGACGCTTTACACGCGCAATTTTCATGCGCACATAAATGACCTTCACGGTCTG
>JAZHYW010003640.1:0-53448 GCA_037355805.1 Ixodes ricinus | reverse complement strand
GAAACATTGGTGAACTTTATGACACAAGTTTATTCAACCCTCAAAAATGTTGTTTATCGGGGACTGTTTAGACAGCACATGACACCCTCAAAACAAAACTTTGTTGAACCAGCAAAAAAGTTTTCTATTGTACTTGTGTGAACGCTGTGACGTAAAGCCACGCCTCCACATCACAGCATCCCCGCAAGTTGCTGTGGAAACTGCCGTGCAGCACTCCTTTTGTCGCACTTGTGTCCTCTGCTTCAGAGATGTATAGAGAGAGTTTAGCCATTCATTGGAATGTATACGAAGCAAATGAGGGAGCAACATTGGCCGAAGGTGGGCTAGGCATGTTCCAGAGCATTTTCAGAAATGCAAATGTGGTCAACCAGAAGCTGCGCACCAAACCCTGGCGATGGTTGCGAGAGACAAAACTAATAAGTGCGTCAGGGTAGCTCTCGGTGACTGGAAATATGGTGCATATGATGTTTCGATCACGGTCATGCAACATCAAGGTGGAAGATACATAAAGATGGAAGATATAAAAAGCATGCACGACCAACAGAACGATTGACAGTAATCCGAGCGCCGACAATCTGCCGTGGAAGTTGTCAGACTTTGTTTGAGCAAAACAGAAATCAAGTGGCACAATCATTTCTTTCATCTTGCATAACCATAATCGAAACATTGCGTACCACAACCATGAAGAGGTACTGCATTTAACCCTTACGCCCTTATTAAAACTGTTTCTCGCTACCATGGCTAGGAGATTCTTTTCGGCTTCTGTTTGGCCAAGAAAGCTTGTCAAGCCCTCTATCTGCGTCCCGGTGTTAGGCATCTGCATTGCCTAACTTTGTTTGCTTTCTTCTCCGTTCTAAACTCCCGAACTTAATTCGAGCCACGGGCATCAATGGCGACAGTTCCTTGGTCATCGGGACACCATTGCTCGGCTTTAGGGTACATAAATAGCGACAGAAAGCGTTGGATACTGTCTCAGGACATATGCTAGCTTGCACGGAATCCGGCAAGGCGAGTGCGGGTGTTCCTACATGACCCCAGTCTCCGGTGGCAGTGGTTTGCGTTTGTAAAATGAAAAGACTTTTCCCCAACGCCATCCTCTCGACCGTACTCGGAACATTTTGTGAATGGAGCGCGCACCGAACTTAAAAGACGCATGCAAAGGAAAAAAATTTAAACAGCCGGGCTGGAAAAAGGAAGTCTAAAACGAATTTACAACGAAAAATGAAAATGTTTAGAGCTATATTTACGGCGCTATACGAATTTGCAGTTGGCGCCCACGGGCGCCGAGGAAAAGTGGCCCATATTTGTCAAGTGGTACTTGCAATCTTTCAGAAGCTTCCTATGGTCCCGAAAGGTTACTTATTCATCTTTGTTTTAAGTGCAACAAAAAAACAAAGGTTAACACGTAACTTTTTAGAGCCCAAAGGAAGCTCCTGAAAAGCGCAAGCAGACGTGATAGACCTGTGCGCCGGTCAGATGACGGCGGCGGCGCCCTGGAGCACACAAACTTGTGCGGCGGCGGCGGCGGCGGCGGCGCGGCGGCGGCGCGTGGAAACGCGCTGAGCGGCGCACTACATTCAGCATGCGGCGGCGGCGTGACTTTGCCGTGGCGGCGACGCAGCGCGGCGGTGATAGGTCTACCACGTGACCAGCAACGGCTCCCGCGGGCGCCAACTACAAATTCGTTTTGCGCCGTAAAAATAGCTCTTACAATTTTCTTTCTTCGTTGTAAATTCAATTTATAACATTCTTTTTCCACCTAGGCTGTTTAAAAAATGTATTTTTCCTTTGCATGTGTCTCTGGACGCTGTACCGTCGATAAACATAGGGTACACTCGCAAGGAGCGTGCAAGTTTTCTTGTGATAATTGCTGCTTTAGCTTGTAAATTTTGGTAACTGAATTTATCTTAATATTGATACTTTGAAGTGTTGACAATGACTGAATTTTATCAACTACAACACTGAGGTGAAGGTCCCGCCACCGGGTGTGGCTGCAAATTGTCGAAAAGCTTGTACTATCGGTTTTCCTGAATCGCGATCTCCTGAGCGATACCAGAGAGCCATGAACCTATGTTGACCATCACAATGCGACTAGATTCTTCTTATTTTCGAAATTAGTACACAATGTAGCCGGAAAGAAACCTTCAATTTCTGTTGCTAAAGATGAAATATGCTCATTCATCATTTTCGAATCGTTGAATCATTGATCCATTCGCTCCAGCAATAGGCCCATCTCGACTTTGCTGTTTTCAGTTCTCGACAAAAAACATACTCGTCGGCATGGGATTCTCAAATAAAACGTTTATAAACACCGAAGCATGAGCATTCAGCGTTTATAAACATCTATGCATAAGCCTGCTTCAACTTTCAGCAACAGAAATTGAAGGTTTCTTTTTTCCAACTAAATTATGTACTAATTTTGAATATAAAAAGAATCTAGTCGCATTGTGACGGTCAGCATGGGCTCATGGCTTTCTGGTATTGCGGAGTAGATTGCGATTCATTCAAAGCGATAGAACCAACGTTTTCACAATTGCCAGCCACACCCGGTGGCGGAAATCAGCCGTCAACTAAGTGCTGTAGATAATAAACTCGAGTCAGTGTCACCACTTCGAAATATCGATATAAAAATTAAATTCAGTTACAAAAAGTTACAAGCTGAAGCAGCAATTATCAGGAGAAAACTGGCACACACCTTGCGAGCGCACCCCGTGTTCATCGACGGTGCAGCGTTAAGTGTGGTGCCCACTCCATTCACAAAATGTTCCGAGCACAGTCGAGAGGATGGCGTTGGGGAAAGGTCTTTTCGATTTAGAGACGCAAGCCACTACTGCCCGGAAATCGGGGTCATGTGGAAAGTGATGGAGCTTAAAGACACTGCAGTCCCGCTCACCTTGCCGGATTTCGTGTAAGCTGCATAGGTTCTCAGACAGTATCCGACGCTTTCTGTCGTTATTCGTGCACCGTATAACCGAGCAGTGGTGTCTTGATGACCGGGGAACTGTCACCATCCAAGCCCGTGGCTTTAATTAAGTTTGGGAGTTTAAACAGTGAAGAAAGCACAAACGAAGTTCGGGCAACGCCTACACCGAACACGGGCAAAACCTCTCATCTGGGACTTTCACTGTCTTTAACGCTCTAGCAAGGGGGAAAGGGCCGGTGGTCACTTCCCCTTTTATCTCTCGCCCTCTTTAATTAGAACAGTCTATATAGGGTTCTGCTCTGCTCTAATCCCGTTGAGCGCACTTCTTACCGAGCACCGCTGCACTGCGGAAAAACAACACCAGCGGAAGCAAGCTCCACGGGTGTTGCTTCTCCACAGATGCACCTGTGCTCGGAAAGAAGTGCGCTCAACGGTGCTCCGAGAACAAAAAGTATGAATTACACGAAAACACCGTTCGAGTTAAACGGCTTATGAATACATTGAAAACGTAGCAGGTCAACCAAAGTTTTGAAATTGGATTGACTTAACCAGAAGTATTAAATATCCGAGTTTGAATTATCGCGAGCCTTCTGTATACACTAAAGGAGATATGGCTCAATCCAATGTGCTTAATATCACTGAATAGTTGTGCAATTTTAATTGGCTAGTTTTATTTCTCAAGCACTTGTTGCGTTCGGTATTCAAACCAATGCAAATGTTTACTTTGGTTCAATTTATGGGAGGTTTGTTTTATATGTCAAGTACAGTAGAAAGGTGGGGAGCTAGGCTAGTTGGTAAGCACGCTGCTCGCTTACTTGAACCATGTATGTCATATACAATTTATTTTCATTGTGTATTGATTTCGAATCCTCTTCTGCTCTTTATTTCGAGCTTCCCTTGCATGCACCATGAAGATACCGAAGAGGTCTTCAATTGAATGTCAACTACAAGCACAAGCATGGAGGGGCATCTAAATGGCTACAAAGCACAATGACAACCTATCATGTAAATTTTCTCCAAAAGTTAAAAGCAAAAGGCAGAGCCCAACTGCTTCCACAAAGATATTGTGGCGAAACTGCTTAACTGGGTTCGTTTGTTGAGCTGTCATCTATAGGAACAGCCAACCACAAACAAAATCCTGGCAGTGAGAAGTACAGGTTGTGTGCTCTTTTCTTTTTGCAAAATATGAACTCTTGTATGTTTTGGCTGAGGATGAAAAATTATTCAAGTTCATATATTAAATGTCGGAGCATACGAACTGTCCATACCAATCTGTACCCCAAAAGCTTCATGTGACTTAGGCTTGCTTGAACATGGAAGCTTTTGCACTAAATAGCGAAGCACTTGAACTTTACGCCTTTTTAGCCTGGACTGTCCGTAAAAACAAGGCATATAATTTCATGGAATGACGGAATGTCTGTAGCCCACGTTATGGATAGCTATCGTACGAAATGTGAAAGCTGTCCGCCTAAATAACGAAGGACTATACCTTTCCGCCTTATATAAGGCCAAGCTACAAATCATCCGCACTCATCCTGCACTCTGATACGTCAGGTGACACCCCTGGCAGATATAGAGCTCTGAGGTGGGTCGCCTGATGTATAGGAGGTTCAGGTGGTAGGAATGGCTCGTGGCTTTGGCCTTATAAGGCGGAAGGTATAGTCCTTCGTTATTTAGTGCGGACAGCTTTCACATTTCCTACTGATAGCTACCCGTAATGTGGACTACAGATGTTGCGTCATTCTACGAAATTATATGCCTTGTTTTTACGGACGGTCCAGTTTCTAGATTACGGGAAACCATGCCGGCAATATTGAACCGGCAACTTTTACCCGTAAAATTGAGAACGGATAACTGTCCGTAAAGTGAACTACAGACGTTTCGTCATTTTACGAAATTATATGCCTTGTTCTTTACAGACAGTCCAGTTTTCTAGATTACGGCAAATCATGCCGGCAATATTGAACCCGGCAACTTTTGCCCGTAAAATGGGGTGAACATTTTTTACAGTGTAGGCTTCCTTCGGAAATGACAATGCGTGTTACAGGGAAAGCGTTAAAGAGAGGAAAAGATGAGGGTAGCGATGCTGAGAGCGTGAGAGTTGAGACGAAGGGGGGGGGGGGGGAGTCGACTAAGGAATCGAGAGAGTCCATCAAATTTTAAAATGAGTGAACTTTGAACTATGTTTTTTTTGTGTATATATCTGTATATTAAGCCAAGTTGTTAATCCTTAAAGTCCACAATACCGGCATAACTTAAACCCGAGAGAAGACTCTAAGGCCCGCAATCAATGACAACATTGTCAGCACAGACTGCGAAAACAACGAGCGACTTCACATTACGAGTCAACGAGCGACTTCATGTCACGTGACAACAAGACGTAAACTTTACATGGTGGCAACGTTGGAATACGTGAAGGCCGTGCACACTGGGAGCAGAATCGGGAGAGTGTGGCGTGATCAACCGACAACGCGGGACCTGGGCATCGTAGTCCGGCCGTACGAGTTTCAACCTTAGGGGACAAAACGCTCAAGTGCGAAATGTGTGAATGAACTACACCGGTGGACCTCAGCAACGCAAAGCATTTTGGCTGAGCAACAGCCATGGACGAAATTTCGGATTTCGCGTTGTCGGTTCTCAGCAAAGCCCAGCCGATAGAAAGGTGTGCCATGCTCAATAATTTACATGTCACGTCGCTTCGATAGGGTGAACTTATTCTGCGTATTTTGGACAGTCAGATGAGTGAAGATCCAAATGTCACGAGAGATGGAGGGCGAGATATGTCGCGGGAGGCAATTGACGTGCATGGGTGAGTTGACAGTGGGGGTGCTCCAGCGATGGGGATCTCCTGCTAAGGATATTCGATGCCGTTAACTAGAACTGGAGATACTTAAGATGAGGGCGGACTAGCGACGTTACGAGAGGGGACCCGAGGGGCACCTGGGGCTTGACGGGCAACAGAGCGGGCGCGGTGATGTGCATCAATATGTCGAAACTACTACCTCCGTTCTGAGACAACGCTGACATAGAGACATACCTCACGGCCTTCGAGAAAATCTGCCATGCACCACAAAGTGCCCACCGAGCTGCAAGCTAGCCTCTTGGCGTCTGTTTTGACAAAGATCTCTTTGACGGGGCGAAGAACTACATGTCCGTGAAAAAGCGCACCTTTCCCTGATGCCTACCAAGACAAGCTAAGAAACACCAAGCCAATAGGTACAGAACTGTGCACGCAATGAACAGCGAAGATCTGTCGATTCTTCGATTCTTCGATCAAGGTGAAACACGTTGATAACGTGTCGAGAATAAGGAGCTTGCTCGTCATGGAATAAATGGAGCGAGCTCTGCCGCAGGAGGTGGTGACCTGGGTCTAAGACCAGCTACCAGAGACTCAGGAAGAGTTCGCGAAGATCTGCCACCACTACGAGGAGAACCGGAAGTCGGGGGGCAATCCGAATGTTTTGCCTAATACGAGTCGCCCCACGCCGGACAAGCAGGCCGACGACCACCTCGCGGTCGTCAGCTGTCAGCTGTTTCAATTCGCGGCAAGGTTGGCCACCTGAAGACAGAGCGTAGATCCACACTGATGTGTTTCAACAGTGGTCGACAGACACACGTAAACAAAGACTGCAAGGCCACTCCAATTCCTAGAGAGGTGACGGGTAACGCACGACCGTCGGGGGGGGGGGTCCCCCAAGCACGGCAAACCTGCCGTCTCAGACGATGCGAATGCATCAGGCAGGAAATTACACCGTCGGAATAGTTTCGTTCATGCAGTTTCGTTGACCAGTTGTAGTTAACGGCATGGTAGTGAGAGGCTTCCACGACAAAGAAAGCACGATTACGCTCGTTGATGAGCGCTCGCAGGCGCAGGGCAGAGACTTCATTTGTGGACGAGCATCCACATGCTCAAGGGTACACTGTGTGTCCACTTGCAAAGGTGCATATATCTGGCCAGGGAAGGGGACCCGACGAGGCTCCTGAAAGAGTGTGTGGTGGCGCTGTGCAAGGGCGGATTGCCCAATAGAGCAAGCGTTCTGCTGGTAACGACATATTCACAAAGGGAAGGGGTTTTATCGACTCGATCATGACTGCGAGCGTATCCGAAGAAAAAGACCGCATCGGATCACGGTCAAGCGATGACTAACGGCCGTCGCACCTCGACGTCAGAGGAGGCAGTCATTAAATGCATTGAAAACAGAAGAACCTGAGACAACATTGGACACGACTTGCGACCAAGAGAGAAAGCAAGAGCAAGCAACGCGGACGAAAACGAAGAACGATAGACAGTGACAAACGCTTACCGTGCTGGAAGACAGCTTCTGCGGCAGCGACTGATGTGAATGAAGGAAACGGGGCGGTCAGGTTCGACACACTGGTTAGAACCACCTGCTCACTGGTCTGGAGTGGAGCTATTCGTTTCGGACAGAGAAGGTCAATGACGCTGAACTGCGAGAGTGCTGGAAGCGGGCAAAGAATTCGGTGTCGGCTGGCGACAAGGGCTCAGGGTCTAACCCTGCATGGGCTCCAGACGTACGACAATGACGACTACAGCAGAGAGAACAGTGAAGATGTTCTCCATCTCTCCGATCAGGGCATTGAAAAGGATGCCACGACTGCGGAGCGGCACCGACTCCGGGACAGGGACAACGTCGGCGCCGTAGGTCAAGCCGGCGATGCATCGCAAAGTGGTGGCCAAAAATACGACGACGTCATCCAGTGGCTGCAACTGCCCCATTCCGGCCATCTGGCTCTGCAGGCAGCCCAAGGAATCACGAAGGCGACACAGCTGTCGTCGAGAAACCGTCCTCGTCGACCAACAAAGGCTGTCGGCGAGCACAAAAAACCTGCCGTCGTAGCCACAGCCTGGCAGCGGCAAACTCCGCAATGTCCCTTAGGAGCCCAGGGAGGACCTTGGAGACAGGGCCAGTCTGGGTGGCATAGCGCACTTAATTGGGAGGTTAGGTCCTAATATTGTTCAAGACAGTTATTTTGGTTTCATTTTTTCCTGTATGCTTATGAAAGAAGCGTCGTTTTCCTAGGCGGGATTAGAACGTAGTGCCCGTCCAAGGCTTGCGATCTCCTCCCCACTGTCTCAAAGTATTTTTATATTTGGAACTAGAATGTTAAGTATGAGAAAAATGTTTATCTTGTTCGGAGTATTCCACTTGTGTGTGTCTTCTTTTGATGCTTAGTTTTATAGATCTGTATTACAAGAGGTGTTTGCACTTTGTAATGAAAACGATAAGTGTTTTTTGAGCCGAGGCTCGCAAAACTTTTTTGTTTTTTTTAGGTTAGATGGAGCATGTTGTGTGATGTTGTATGTAACCTATGTAACATGCTGCAACCTCAGAGTCGCAGAAGTGCAGTGTGTTTTTTTGGTTCGAGACGGACGCCTGGCTTTCGTCAGGAGTCCCCTTTGTAGTGGCTGTGAACAGTTGGAGGACAGGAGAGCAACGCATCGGCCCGTCCCCACTGCCATGGCAGGTTTGTGTAAGCGCATTGTGCCGCTGATGGCGCGTCCCATCCTGCGTTGTCGGCCTGTTGAGGTTGTACAGAGAATCGGCTATGGTGGACACGAGGGATATCTTAATGACTTTAACGTGCGTTTCTTGGGGTCGATAATTGGAATTTCTTAGGAGTCGGCGGCGGAGGGCCGTTTGGTTTGGTGGCGCCAACTTGACTTGCTATTTGACTTGGCTTGTCGGCATATCTGTAGGCATCCTTTGGAGATGACAATACATGTTGAAGGGAGAGAGGAAGAGATGAGGGTAGCTCATGCTGAGAGCGTGAGAGTTGAAAAAGGAGGGTTGAATAAGGGATTCCAGAGAAGATTCATCGAGAGCGATGCAGGAGGATTGGAACGGAGTGGGAGTTAAGACAGATATGTTCACGAGTTGAGGGCGAAGACACATCGGGAGTCGACTAAGAGATCTGAGAGGAGGCGCGTCGAGAGCGATGCAGGAGGATTGAAACGAAGTGAGAGTGTAGACAGAGATGCGCACAAGTTTAGATCGAAGACCTATCGAGGGCAATGCGGAGGAATCGAGTGGAGAAGGAACATAGGTGTCATTTATAAAGTAAAACGGTATAGGCCTTAGAGTTTTGAGAACGAGTGAACTTTGAACTATATTGTAGTTTTTTGTTTATATTAAACCAAGTTATAAATCCTAAAAGTCCACGGTCTTGGCATCACTTAAACACGAGAGAAGCACCCCTTGAGTGACTTTTCGTGACTGGACATTGAGCGACTTCATGTCACGCTACAACAAGACAAACTTTACGCGCCTAAGCTGAAAAAAATACTTGGAGGCTAAAATTGTCGAGGAAATCGAATAGCTCCGGAAACCCGTGAGTGTATTTCGGAGAAGCCTAGGTCAGATGACTTAGTTTTCATCCCCCAGTGTGGTAGTTGAATTCCCCATGACAACCCACTTAATCATTATTCTTTGCTTCTTCGCTACAGCTGCAGTGACTGCCCAGTGCTCACAAGAGAACAACCCTAACAAATTAGATAGAATGAATGTATTGTACACAAACAACACTGGAAAAGAATGGTAAACTTCTATATCCATTTCTATGCACCAATAAACATGTAATATGTCCTCTCCATGTACACAAAAAAAATGGTAACACCAAAACCGACACTACAAGCTTTTTTATTATTTTACAGTAGGTTCGCGATAAATCAGACTCGGATGTTTTTTACTACTGAATAATCCAAACAAATTTTAAAATTGTGGTTCTTCCGCGACATTTTTGATATATTCATAAGTCGCTTCATTTGAACGGCGTTTTCTTGCATTTTACACGTTTCATTCTCGCGGCCCCGTTGAGTCCGCTTCTTTTCGAGCACCGCTGCACTGCAGAGAGGCAACACCCGCGAAGCTCACTTCCGCGGGTGTTGCTTCTCCGCAGTGCCCCTATCTTGGTGAGAAGCGCACTCAGTAGTGCTGGAGTGGGGACGCATAAGGTATGAAAACGGGCACCACGCAAAAATTTCCATAGCAACTTGCACAGGCGCTGCGACGTGGCAGCATGGCATAGGTCCACGTCACAGCGTCCGCGCATGTTTCTATGAAAACTACCGCGTGGTAAATGTACTCATCGCTCGTTTGGCCCTCGCTTAATAGTCCCTATTAGACAACCCTTTGACCTGATGAACAAGCTTACTATTGTTTCAGTTGTCATTTGCTGTATAAACCGTCAATTATATACAACATTTTTGAGGGATAAATGAAGTTATGTTATGCAGTTCAAAATGTTTCATGTGTGGCATACCTGCCTATGATCAATGTAGGCATACGTGGAGAAAATTATCAGATATCTGCTTTCTATGTGTAGCTATTCATTTTACAAATCATAATTTTATCTTGCATCATATTTAGATGAATTTTTGATAATTGAAACAAAATGTGTGGCTTTCTGGAGTGAATTAGTGAGAGTCCACTGCACTAATTTTGAGACAGGCATCAATTAACTTGGTTATAATTACAGCCTATTATACTACGACATCCGAGATAATGGTCTCACACCTCGACCAAACATCGATTTTTGCTCCTATAGCTCACATGGTAACAACTGTTCCCACATGTGTTAATGCTCAATTTTAGTTGGATATTTTGCAGTCAGTTTATGAATGCACTTGCTACTTTCAGCTGAAGTTGTGAAGGACTATTAGGAAGGTATAAAAGTTTCAATAAATTGTACATCAGCCGCAATAAGCATTCAGTTCTTCAGGTATGTCTGGGTTTCTATCACACTGTGGATTGTTATTAGATCAGAACATACTGCAGCCCTCTTAATGAGCCCATGTAAGGGGCACTATAAAAAGGCACTGTTATAGTTATTGCCCTGCAGCTATTGCCTACACTTTTTTCATCTTGAAGATGCTTGATGTGCAAGGATATAATCTTATATTAGATCTTCTAGTTTTACAACTCATGTGTTCCAGGCCATAGTGGAAAACTCTGGTTGAAGATCTCTAGGACACAGGATCTTTTGATTGTTGAACCCCGTACATATGCTACATCTTCCATTTGTAATAGCACAGGGGACGGTGCGCCCAATGCTTATGATACAAATATAGTCTCGTCATCTGCGTTTCTTCCTGTAATTTCCAAAGCCGAGTTACTTTCCATTCTATTTTCCTTCAAAAGAAATAAATCACCCGGAATCAATGGTATATCTATCATAGACCTCTGTGATAATTTTGATGTGCTTGCAGAAGTACTAGTGGCCATGATAAACGAGTTCATAGGTTCTGGCTGTTTGCCTGCAGATCTAAAAATAGCAATCGTAGTACCTATCCACAAAGATGGTCCTCGTAACTTGCTATCATCGTATCAGCCCATTTCGATACTGCCATGCATTTCGCAAATTTTGGAAGAACACGTATTGGTTTCTATGAATGGTTTTCTTGATAAGCATTGTGTCATCTCATCTTCACAGCACGGCTTTGTCACGGGACGTGGCACGTCATGCTTACTTGGCGTGTTCTCCGACTTCCTTCATTCGTCTTTCGATAACAACTCTTGTGTATGCGCTCTTTTCCTCGATGTCAAAAAAGCATTTGATTCTGTTAATCATACAATTTTACTTAAGAAATTGTACCGTGTAGGATTCAGAGGTCCTTTCTTCGCTGTGCTGCAAAATTACTTGCGATCTCGTTCACAGCTGGTGTTCTTGGGTAATGTCCGAAGTAGCAAAGTTCCTCTCCCCTCTGGAGTGCCGCAGGGTTCCATACTATCTTCTTTATTATTCAATATCTATGTAAACGATCTTCCGGCTGTTGTCACTAGTAACATGCTACAATATGCGGATGACACTCTGTTATTTGCCAGTCACACCGATATTGAACATGCCATGCGTATGCTACAAACGGATGCTGTCGCAGTTGTGGATTGGTTCAAAGAAAACAGAATAACTGCGAATTCTTTAAAAAATAAGCTCGTCTGTTTTCGCAGTGCGTGGAAAAAGCTCACTGTCTTCCCGAACTAATTTTTGCATGGCTCGAACTGTGTTAGTTCTGTTAAGTATCTTGGTATCTTTTTTTATTTCGATTTATCATGGAATACGCATATGGTTTTTGTTGCGAAGCGTCTCCGAAGTGTTTCTTGCCAGCTTTACAATTTAAAAATGTTTCTTCTGTTTGCAGTGAGAAAGTTGATAATGCATTCTCTGGCCCATAGTGTGCTCAGATACGGTATTACTCTCTTTTTTAATTGTTCCCTGCAATGGCACGATAGAATCGATGGTATTTTGAAGGGGATGTTGAAAAGTGTGTCCTACAATTCATCGCTATGTTGAAGTGACAATATCTTCGCCGCGCTTCAGTTACCTTGTTTTTATTCACTATTTTTGCAAACTGTCGTTCAGTGCTACTTTTGGAACAGGAACTTTATCATTCAAAGAGTGGCACCACGTATAACAAGGTGTAATACTCGCTTTGAAGTCCCACGTATATATAGTAGCTATGGGGAAAGCATGAGGGCATTTTATGTTCCGAAAATATTCAACACGTTACCTGACTCTATATTTCTTTCCAAATCAAAGTGTCACCTTAAAAAGAATGTCAGGAGACTGTTTAATGGTAGAAATGAGCATTCTATATTTTGAGTACCAGTCGCTAATTTGTGTAGTATTTTTGTTGTGAAGTATGTAGCTTCCATTGTCAGGTCGCGCCACACAAGCCCTAACCGGCTTCGGCAGACCTGATATTTTGTAGTGTTGATTTAGATCAATAAAGACTATTATTAATATTATCCATATATATGATTTTTAAGAACCATTTATGGTTGGCAGACTCAATTTTGCTGCACTACCCTGCTCACTCATAGTAGGCATAGCACATGTGTAGAATGACGCATCTCCAATGCATTTTCTAAAATTACTCGTATATTATTTGAGGTAGGGCTGCTTTTAATCTCCTGAGAGGGGAGGTTCACATACGTTGATTATGCATAAGCTGCATATTTCTTTGAGTTGATATTTATCTAAGTATTGGCAACTGCAACTTGTTGTGAATCTATTTTTATTGATTGCTTTTCTGGGTGAGCAAATAAAAATGCTCAGTAATCATGGCATTGCGAATTTAGATACATTTTCAAATATGTATCTAAATAAAATATGTCTCTAAATCTTGCTCCCCGTCATAAGCTGCGCTTATGACGGGGAGCAAGGACGTGTGCGATTGCTGCTCTGCTCAGTTTTTCGGGAGGCAACAATTTTTACACTGTGCGTCATGCACTCGCCGGTTCCACTGCAAGTGCTTAGATATTCAAGCCGAGGAATACGATATCTTTATGCAGTCCGGTAAAAGCAGCTACAAATGCAAAAACTGTTCAAAGCGCGCCGATCCTTCCACAACGAGGCTTATCGGCTCCGAATCTGATGACGGGGCTACGCCCACCGCTGGGAACACGGAAGCCAACATCGGTGATGGGGACAACAGTGAATCTGCACTTGCGGGAGCTTCTTCGGAAATTCTTCGCCTGCTCGTGCGTTTGTCGTCTCGGCTCGACATTTTGACGGCCGAGGTAAAGCTTCTGCGTGCCGACAACAGTGCCCTGCGAGTGGAAGTGTCTCAGCTTCGCCAAGCAGTTCTGAACGATACTGTCATGGCTGCTTCCAAAGACGCGTCACCCGTCGCCCCGGAACGAACGGCGCCCTCCTACGCTTCTGTTGCTCAGGGCGCCCGCCCCAAGGAGGGACAAGTTCGTCATTTTCCCGTAAATGCAACGACTCGTGGGATTCCGTCATCCTCCGCACATCTGAGCAACGGTGAGTCTGCCAACACGGCTCACAACGCGAGTGACCATCCTATCTCTAACCAAGATCGTCGTCCAAGGCCTCAGGCCTCATTCGGTCAAGCAAGAAATTGCAACATTAGAGCGGTTCCTCGTGCACCGCCTTCGAAAGGCTTGTTTGTGTCCCGTTTGGACCCAGCCACGACGGTCGCAGACATTGAAGCTACCGCAAGAACCGTCCTCGGTGACAAATCAATGATATGCACGCGACTAAAAACGCTATATCCGACCTACAATTCGTTCCATCTCGCCATTGATGAGGAAGCGTTGGTGGCGTTGAACAGTTCCGATGTGTGGCCAGATGGCTCTCTTTTTCGTCCTTTTATTGGGAGGCTGCCTATCTCACGGCATTACGTGGTTGTTCCGAATAGCATAGGTCACGCTGATCATGGCTCGAAATCTTAGCGTATACTACCAAAATGTCCGTGGTCTTAGAACCAAAACTGATGAATTTATGTCTAACCTACTAGGCAGTGATTATGATATTGTTTCATTGTCGGAAACCTGGCTTCATGACGGTATCGCCAGTAGTGAATATTTTCCTTCTTCTTTTTCTGTGTTTAGAAAAGATCGTGAATATACTTCCGGGATGAGATACGGCGGTGGTGTACTTATAGCTTGCAGGCAATCTTTGAACGCACATAGACGTCACGATCTCGAAACATATCAAGAATCGGTCTGGGTGGAGATAACTTCCGCTGATGGGTTCAACCTTCTTATTGGATCATATTATTTTCCCCCTGCCTCAGATTCTGCTATCTTTATAGACCACTTCCATTTCCTAGAAAACAGTATCGATATGACTGAATATCGCGTACAAATTTACGGAGATTTTAATCTGCCAAAGGTGGACTGGCCTTCCGGCATAATTAACAGTGCAAGCTCATGCACGCGTCAAAAAGCGTCCTGCTTGTTCAACTTTATCAATTTTAATGATTTTACGCAGCAGAACACGTTTGCGAACTGCTCCGGTAATATTCTGGATCTAGTTTTATCTAACTTCCATATCGCGGAAGTGACTCGCATAAGTGATCCACTGGTAAATGCTGATGCTTACCACCCTCCGCTCGCAATCTCGTTTTCAATGTCTTTAAGGATGATACCACCTTGCTGCGTGCTAAGATATACGTACGGTCTCGGTGATTATTTTGGGTTATTTAAATATTTTAAGAAATATGATTGGAGCATTATGTTACAAAATTCGGATGTTGATTTAATGGCGGACGATCTTAGGTCAGTAGTCAATAAAGCAATGGATAAGTTTATTCCTAGGCACCTTCAACGTCCCGAGAAGTATCCAAAATGGTTCTCTAAGGATCTGCGACATTATTTAAGGTTAAAATTGCATTACCATAGATTGTATAAAAAGACAAAACTGGACTTCTGGTATGAAAAATATAGCATATGCCGTGAACTAACAAAGAAGCTCCTCGTTAATGACCAGTATATGTATCGTAAGCAAGTGGAGCTGAGCTTAAACAAACGACCTGAAGAATTCTGGCGCTTTGTAAAAAAACATACCAGGAAGGAGTCTGGCAATATAACGCTGCGCAGTGGATCTGGTGTTCATATTTCCCCAAAGTCTGTTTGCGAACAGTTTTCACATCATTTTAGTTCATGTTTTTCTAGTGTCAACACCAGTTCGCCTGTGACATGTGGGTCTGATGACTACTTGCCTCTTACGAGAATTACAGTTGATGAGGTGTTTTCGGCTATTGGAAAACTAAACTCTAAACTATCGACCGGCTGCGATGGTATTCCCAATTTTATTGTGAAGGGCTGCAGCGAAATTTTTGCTCCTGTTCTTGAGAAGTTGTTTAACTTGTCGCTGCAAACAGGTATATTTCCAGAAAACTGGAAATCTTCAATTATTGTCCCAATTTTTAAATCTGGTAATTCTAGTGACGTCAGCAATTATCGTCCAGTATCTCTTTTAAATGCATTTTCAAAAGTATTCGAGAAGGTGATGTACAACCGCCTATATAATTATTTTAAACGAAAGGTAGTTCCTATACAGCATGGTTTTGTAGCAGGAAGGTCCGTTGAAACAAATTTATGCACATTTCTTAATTATTCTATGCCAATTGTTCAGAGCCGGGGTCAGGTAGATGCAGTATATTTGGATATGTCCAAAGCCTTCGACAAGGTCAATCATGCATTGTTATTGAAGAAACTTGGGAACTATGGGCTTGGTCCTGAATATATTACGTGGTTCAGGAGTTATCTACATAAAAGACAGAACAGTGTTAGGGTTTCTGGCTACTTGTCACAACCTTTCATGTCTATTTCGGGTGTACCTCAGGGCTCGAATCTTGGTCCGCTGTTGTTTATTATTTTTATAAACGATTTACTGTCCTTCGTGGAAAACTCGCAGGTGCTCATGTTTGCAGACGACGTTAAACTGTTTCGGCAGGTCAACACTATCACTGACTGTGCTTTGCTGCAAGAAGATGTCGATTCAGTACAAAGATGGTGTAATTTGAACAATCTAGTTTTGAACCCCCGCAAAACCCAAGTGATGTCTCTGTCCAGAAAGCGTAGCACATTATCTTATATGTACTGTATGGGAAATGAAACTATAAGTCGGACCACAATAGTTAAAGATCTAGGGGTGTTTGTGGATGATCACCTTTCTTTTAATTCTCACATAAACTCCATTGTTAGCCAGAGTCTGCGCATGTTGGGAATAATGGCCCGCCTAACTAGACCATTTAGCACTCATCATTGTCTGTTGCGACTCTTTAGTACTCATGTACGCTCTAGACTTGAATTTGCATCTGTTATTTGGAACTCTATCTCTAGTACAGCGAGTGAAAAAATTGAACATATACAAAAACGATTTGTGCGGATTGTCTATGACAGATATTTTGGTCGTAAATGTTATTTTCAATATAATTTAATTTTATCCAAACTAAAACTGTGCGCTCTGCATAACAGGAGATCTGTCCGGGATGTTAAGTTTTTGCACAGGTTGATCCATGGGTCCATAGACAGTCCTTCACTTCTTGCTTCTTTACACTTCCGCATTCCCGTCAGTGCTAACTCTAGAAATCTCAGAGTTTTTTATCCAGATATTCATAGCAACTTGTCACCCATATCACGAATTCAACATGTTTTAGACACGAAGTTTTGCAATGTTGATATTTTTTGTACAAAATTGCCTCTTGTTTGTACAGGGTTGCTCTAAAATTGCCAAAACTGTTTGCATGTGTATTAATGTAAACCATATGTATAAGTTTTAAAACATGTGTATAATTTGAAGCATGTATATTTGTTACGATTATGTATTTTGTGCTTCGTGCTTTACCGCAAAGGCCTTTGAGCTGTTGGTAAGCACGCGAAAATAAACATTGAATTGAATTGAATTGAATTGAATGTCGCACAACAGTAGTTCAAAATTTGTTTAGTGATATATTTGGTAGCTAGATAGCATTCAAGATAATAGTTGACAAGCGATGTTGGTTGACATTTCCAGCATAACATTACAGCTTGTTATTCTGATATATTTACAGGACTTTTCTCAATTATGGCTTTATGTGTGGAAGTCGTTCAGAAAAAAATGTCGAAAATATTTACAGGAAATGTCCCATGCACAGTCACCTGTGTGTAAATCACTCGAAGAGAGCAATGATTTATACACAGGTTTTGTACATACCTATTTCCCACAAGCCAGAGAAATTTGAAGCATAGATTCAAAAGTTCAATCATGCAAAGAGGTCCGTTTTTAAATACTCACAGCGCTTCCTGTTCGGTCGAAAGGTGCTTGTCCTGGAAAGTAAACAAATATTATAATATTTACTATAAGAGGCCAAAAAAGTGTAAAGAAAAGGGAACCAACCTCGCTATTAATCAGGTGCGTCCCTAATCAAGTCTGTGGCCACCCACTGTGCGTTGAATCGCCACGAAGGCAATCAGGCACAGGAGCCCTGTGGCCTGCGTGCCCACACGTACCTGCTCGTTTGTGGCCTGTTTGAGGAAACAATTTTGTTGTTTAATTTAATTAAATCAATCTACAGAGTGCAATATTTGATGGTTTTATTACCCCCTTCTTACACAGCTTTTCTTCATTGCATAATATTTTGCAACGTGTGTAACGGGCCAAAGACTTTTCTTCATTCACCCGTCGTACTTCATCCTTCTAAGCTCGCACGCACCATGCCACCATCTTTTCTATCGAAAATGTTGGCGTCTGAACTTAAATTATCACCCGCGAGGTGTTTATTCAGAGCACTGCGCAGGTCAGAGTCCCGTGGATATAGTTCATATCGCGATACTGTTTGTTGTGTGAGGCCCACAAAGAACCCGGGTGGTTCGGCGGTATAACGTAGTTAGGGGGCACAGGGGCTGTGACTGCAGCTTGAGTTTCATCTGGTAGGTTTGCTGTCGATCGCGGGTATTGTATTGTTCCGGCTACCATTGCCGTTTGCTTCCTCTAGGTTGTCGAGAGGAATGTCACTGTTGAAGTCTCCCACTTGTTGTAGGTTCTCGACTGCATAGATCGGTGGCAAATGTTCAGCTGCGTCAACTGGTGGCAGGGTTTTGTCTCTTTCGATATACTCATCCTCGACATGCCCATCGTCCACGTACTCAGCATTGACATAATTATACTCTCTCCAAAGTTGCAGGGTCGGCAGCAAGGATCTTGCCACGCAACTTGGGTCGAGCAACACCTTATATTTTTTAGTAGATGTTTACAAAGCAACGCATCATGAATCACTAAGTATCACTCACATTACTGTTTATCTCAGGGTGAGACAAATGCAGGAATGTTGATTTTTAGTAAAACGCACACAGCACCATCACATCTAATGCAAATCCTGTATAAATTTCTTGCTTCCTCTTTGGCTGCGACTATTTCAGATAGCTAATTTGTCAGCTAAACAGTTGCACATGTAGTTCGGAACTATATCCTGATTGTCCACTGCCACTTTGCACAGGGTATCACTAATATGCTGATTACCGCTTTGTAGTAATACGATCGTAAATAATTAATGTATTGCTTCGCATTTATTTTACCTGTGACAAAACTATGTTGTCGTAGAACCAGGTTAATGAAACCAAAGCCTAAATTGCCTAAATTGAAGGATATCTGCCCGATAAAATAAGTGATTAGAGTCACCAGCTGATATAAAGGAGACGAGTTTGGTACATCCACCGCAAGGGTTTACGCCCTACGCGTACTACGTAGTTTGCAATTGTGTCACAAGTATGACCAACCTATTGCACTGGATGCGTAATGTGGAAAGTAGTCCCTAAATATTTGCTTTTTATGGTTGTTCACTGCTTCCATTTATTTTAGGCAATGATTGTACAAGTTTAATTCCTATATTATGAACTGCCTCTGCACTTTATAGAGATGTGGGTCCAATGGTACATGCTCTTGATTCTTGAGTGAACTCGCTGCGTGCAGGTTACACGTTTCTGGTTTACTGAATGCATTTTCTTTATGACTACCTTGATCTGCTGGTAAACCGTTTGAACGAGCCATGTGACCTGGGTCACTAGGTCGGCCTGGGACTCCCCGATGAGCTCGCCTGACTCCTCTCTGAACCGGGTGGGGTGATAGCGGAGACCACCGGCACCACATACTGGGCGTGGAGTTCGGCCGGGAACCCCTGGATTAAAAAAATTATCATCGGATTAACATATCATGTCTTATAATCAAGATTAAACTGTAAGACTACCCAGAGATGCGCACATTTTATATGTAATTCATACCAAAAAATGCAGGCTCATTGAAAGAAACACTTGCCTCCAGCCTCGTTATCCGGCTCATCGAGTGGGCTCGGATGGTCCCGGAATGACGTCGAGGTTGATGGCCCAGTTTTGAGGCATCTTCGGCCTGTGGCTGAAATAACTTTGGCAACTCTATTAGTGGCTAGGACGGGCAAACTATTGGCTCACGAACTATCGACCCACGTATCCCACTATCATCCAGAGCTTTTTTTTATATATGCAGTGAGGCTTAGAATCAGCACAGAAATTTACTGTGACCCTCTACATGACAGCAAAATGGTGATATACTCTAGAACATTTCAGCAAGGTTTTGTTTCACCATGCACAAGGGCAGCAATATTTTGGGTGTTTTCCCCAGTGCTAATCCGTGCACCATAAAAGTCAGCACGGGAACGCACAAATGGTCTGATCTAACCTCCAGTCCCAGCACTGGCCAGTCGCAACCTTGGACTGTGTCCACACCGAGGGTTCCAAGTATTCCCTCCTCCTCTGGAGTCAGAGGCGAAATTAGAGGTGGCCCTCCTCCCATGCCCCTTCTGTCCTCACTCACGATACCTGCCCTGCCCTTTGCTACTCTAACGTTCGCACTCTAAAATTCCACAACCCAATCTTGTTCGCCGGCCCCTGGCTGTTTAGGCGCCACTCAAACTGGGCCCACGACAGAGTTCGCCGATCTCTGGTGAACACTGTGGTGAGCTCGGTGCAGGCCCTCGCCATTTGGAAAGGATCCTCTATAAAATTAATCAAAATGTCCAATTGTATGGAGGACACCCGCGGTTTTAATGTTCTAGATTTCGAAAAAGCTGGCGAAGCGGGCGGAGAAGGCGGCGAGGCTATTTTCTTACGCGTCTGTCCGCCCCATTTTTCGTCGAAGGGCACCAGAAACGTTGAGTCGACTCAAAATCTACTGCAAACATTGTCTGAAAAAATTTTACATGCCTGCGCCACCAAGGAGACGAACACTAAAACAAAACTGAAACAACTGAAACTCTCATCGAACCTGTCCCGCGTGGTGGTGCTTTGGTACGTGCGAGTGAAGCTGCAGACGCTGCACACGACATGCTTTGCTCGAAATTTAACAGCGAGGTACTGTTTACGTTGTCATCGCGAAAATTGAAAGCAAAGAAATGATTTATGTCTAAAAGAATGGCACCACTGATCTCTAAGTAGGCTTGATCGCGGACAGAGGCCTGTATTGCTGGAGTCGAGCAGCACCACCGGCAATCATCGTTTGACACGAGCTAATGCATGCTATAAGAGAAACGAGAAAACTCAATTTTATTAAATTAGTAGGTTGCTCTCGACCATGAAACTTTTATCGTGTTTTCTGAAAATAACAGTTAATATTGTGGGCAAGAATATCAAACCCGTTAGAATACCATTTATTTTAAATAAACGGCGTGTTGTTGAGGGTCGAGGGTGACTTTGTTGGGCGTTAACTGTGATGTGTTTTATGAGACAATGGCTAACAAAAGTTATTGTGGAGCCATTCGTGATCTCGAGGTGTTCAGAGCTTAGCAAACGATAAGTTAGAGGGCCTTTACAGGGGACATTCGCATCGTTTTATTCTCTTTTACACAGCACTTCTGGCGAAAGTTTTTTTTTTGTTGTTTTGAACTGCTGCAAGGGCTTTTGTGACAAACCAAAGCTTGAAGCGTACCATGAAGTCGCTGAACACCCCCATTTTCTTTTTTTAAATCGACGCTCGGACGTTTGACGAATCAAGATTGTAAAACCCGAGATATAGGGAAAAGAAAAATGGGGGAGCAGCACGAGACACAGACACAGGACCTATGTTTATGTTGTTCCCCTTTTTTCTTCGTTTTGTTCTACGTCTCGGGTTTTACAATGTTAAAAGTTCACCAGCTCGCTTGCATGTTCTATGTAATTTCTGTTTTCCGAATGTCTATTTGATCTCCAAGCACCTGATATAATGATAGCAGCACGTCATAAAATACTCGCTTTCGAGCAGCGCTTACAAGCTTCATATTCCTACTTTTGCGTGTTTCTCCCTTAGACTTGCGTGTATCACCTGTTGTCAAGCAGTGGCCACCGGCGATGCCACCAACGGACTCCCAATCTGCGATTCAGACTTGCGCTGCGAGAGTTCGAATGAATTGCATCGGCGGAGTGCTGCACAAAGAACCGGCCCCGAACGAACTTGCCAAATGCACCGAGTGCAGACTGGTGCTGTCGCCTTAGATGATGTAGAAAAGTACGCACCTCAATCCGAAACTATCGCCCTTCTGTTCCACGTGATGGGTGGGAATGCGGGAGTGCAGTCGTTGCAGACGTTTATCTATAAACGCTGGTTGCTGTAACATGTTACTTATATTTGCGATGACTTCCAGTTAAGCAACTCGGCTGTCAGAGATATCTACAGACGACGTAAGTTACCGAAACCAGCTGGCTACACAACAGCATACACTAGAGAAACTTTATGACACTGCACGGGCAAAAGCTTGCTCCGTTTTAAGCATGGCATTATGAGTGAACCACTGAAAAAATACGGCTTAAATCTAGTTCGTTGGAATATCTAGCAATACGTTTCGTAAGACTTTTCATTTCTCTGGTGAGGGCGTTGAAAACGAGAGCTTTCTCAAAGAAAGTACGACGGGGCAAGATAGATGACGTTTAATTATGATTTTTTTAAAGCTTCGGGTGACGTCTGTATGTTCAGCTTTCCCGGACGCTGAGTGAATGCTTCAGAGGTTTCTGCTGTGGGAGCTTTGTCAACAAATGTTCAACTTTTTACCCTCACACAGATGATGTGAGACCTTGCAGCCTCTGATGCGTTTATGCCGAGCCTTTTATTACACACTGGTAGGTTTCAGCGTCTGTAAGGCAACATAGCGACCCAAATTTCGCAAATAAAACAGGGATCGCCGATTCTTCCCTCCGTGAAATATCAGACGCTTACAGTTCAAGCTCGCGTTTCAGTTTGTAGCCCGCGGGACGCGATTTCTAGCAGAAAATTTACTTTTTCTTTCGGTTCCGCTGTGCGAATGCCGCATCGTAGCAAACACACTCCCGTCGTCTGCTCTTGCTCCTGAGCGCGGCATGACGGAATTGCATTTTCCGGCGCCACAGCGCTACAGAGCCCAAGTCCAAAGACAACGCACAGCGAGCGGCGTGAACGCTCGCCTCCCTGCGCTGTCTCGTGCTCTCGTGTACCGCCTATACTCTGTTTCATACTTAGCGTGCAACGCTGTCAAGGCTACTGGCGCTTGATCTATGAGATCGGGGCTTGATCTATGAGATCAAGCCCCGAGCTCGCTCCAGTAGCTTTGATAGCGTTGCACGCTAATGGCGAATTCAGGTGGTCAATCGCCGGCGAGAACGAGCCGGCGGAACCGGCAACCAGAAACGCGCCGGCGGCACACCACGTGACCGTCACCACCCGAACACGAAACGCCAGACGGTGGCAGTTTACTTCGCCTCTTACCCGCGCGACACCGCTAGCGAGAGCCTGTCGCCGCCCTCACCCATGTCCCAACGACTTGGATTGACTCGAGTAGCGGCTGCTAAAGTGGCTTCTGATCCGTTTCGTTGTTTTGTTAAATTTTTTCTCACTGACCTTCTCTCCCATTTCGGAAGTGACGACACCGGATACAGTCTGGCGCCTACTCGCCCGGCCGTTCGTAGCTCGGGCGGAAAAAGCGCCGGAAAGTTGCCGGTGCTTGCCGGAGAACCACCACCCGAACGGTGCGCGCCGGCCGGAAACTGACCACGCGAACACTATTGCCGGTTTTCCGGCAGAAGAAGTTGCCGGCGATTGACCACCCGAATTCGCCATAAGTATGAGACAGAGTATAGGGATCGCGGAACATTTTTCGTCCTTCCAGGGTCAAAAGTTGCGAAGTTTAGCGCGCCTTCGGTTATGAAGGAGGAGGAAACTTCGTGGCGTTCGTGGCGTTCTTTCGGTCGCTCCCCCGCTACGACAGAAAGCAAAGAATCTTTTGTTCTACGAGTTTAGCGACCCAGCTCGGTTGTTTAACTGTTGCAATACTTTCTACGCAACAGTTATCCACGTGCACGGCAGAGCTTCCAGAACTGTTTTCCGATTGTTGCCCATATGTCGCGGAGCTTGACCGGTGAAGCAGCTGTACCGCTGCGGAATAGATCGCTTTAAAACGAAAAACCAGAAGGCCGCGCGCTGCCCCGCCTTCTAGCACGTAACACAAGCTGTGAATTTTTGCAAGGAGTATTTCTGATGAGACAATTATACAGATTTTTAGCAGTGAATGTATCGCACACAATACAAATTCACGCATATTCACTATATTATTTCAATTATATACTGCGCTTAATGACCACACCTCGATGATCCGCATCAATGTTGACAACTGAAAAATAAGAACCCCGCGGTACGTATCCCGAAAAACCCATAAAACCAATAAATAATTCATCGATGTGTAAATGAATTTTTACACACATTTTAGCTTCAATGAGAAAGTTTTGATTTTCCCCTAGCAGTAAAAAAAAAAAAAAAGAGCCCTTCCACCCCGTGAAGAGGGAAGTACAGCGAAGCTGGCGCTCTGGTGGGATTCTCTATGTCGGGCTGGGAGCAGCGTCAACGGCGGTTTCACACTGCCGGCGTGCCCATTCTCGCTTCTGGGCGCGGCCACGCTCCTCGTATTCCCACTGCTCCTCTTCGGAAGGTACAACACGGGTGCGACCCATGTGAAGTTACGCGATCGTCCGCACGTGGCCGCCGAAGAGCGCGCCGCATCGCGCAATGTCAGGGGTAGAGAGACGCCGCGCGTGGGGAAGGCGCGCGTGCGTCTGCACCAGCAATTGTTGTAAAGCAAAAGCCTAAAACAAATGGCATCTTCCACGCGCGTTCGTCAACCCTTTATTTTGGTTATTCACTTCAAGTCTTTTATACCTGGAAGGCGCGAGCGTGCAGCGACGGCGTCTGCAGCATTAACTTACCAAATTGTTGGTCTACGCTCGGTCTGACCCCGGAGCCGATCTGCCAGAACCTCGCCATAGACAGCTTGGCTTTGATAATAAACATTTTACCCTCCCAAAAATAACACTAACTTGGTTTGGGAATATTTCTGCTGCGTGTATGTGCTTGTCAGCCTGGGTTCTGCGTGAGTTTACGTGAGCACGACATAAAAATCGCCTAAAATCTCGCAGCCTGCCAGATGACACAACTACCGCTACATCGGCAGCACTTCTACCGTATGCTTACCGCGGAGCTTAAGCTATTTATAATATATAAATATAAAAATAAATAAAACATCTTAGCCCACTAAAAATTAGGCTGATATAAGCCGTTAACGGCACAAAAAAAAACCAATGTGATAATACTGGTCCCACCTCATGCTCGATCCAGGAACTCTTCCGGTCAAGCTCCTTCACTCATGTGCCTTGTGTATTCGCCTGCAAAGCAGTCAAAATAATAACTGGAATAAAAAAATTTGGATGCGAAACCGCTATCCAATGTAAACCAACTAAATAAACACGAGCATCTTGCTTGCCTGTAAAAGGGATTATAAATGTGCACATGTTGTTTATTCTGCACTGAAGAATGGAAAGGTCTCTAGTTGTCCAAGAATTACCTTTTCCTGTAATTTCATATCAGCATACAATACCACGTCTACAGGTTTATAATATTTGTGATAAGTACCGCAAATGCCGTTGTAACTTCGCTGGTTGAATAAACTACAAACAACCCACAATTGGAAAACTTGTACGCACACCACCATGCGGCTCCAACTGGCGTCGACTCGTGCATGTAGGCTGGTATTTTATAAGTAGTAGTAAAGATATCGCTTTTCCTGGTGCTGCAGGAGAAGCTATGAAGAAGATATCGCTTCCCGAGCTGCTGCAGGGGGAAGCTGAAGGTGAAGCTGCAGGAGAAGCTAATCGAAGGATTAAAAACAAAATATTTTCCGATATTAGAAACGATTTCTTTTTGTTCCAAATAATTGAGGGTTTTGGCATTTTGCGATTTGTGGGATTGGCGGACACGGTACCTACCCGTGCTCGCGCTGAAGAGCGCGCCTTGGGGTCTATGGTAGCTGAGGGTAGCGTGGTGGCGGATCACTGAGGCGTTATGTCAAAACTCTCTACAAGAGAGTTTCAGCATACCTCTTCCATAAACATGAAAAAGGTAAAAAATAGAAGACAACGATACTGGCGCAAATGTAGGTACCCTGGCTATCACTATTTTCACTCAGAAAAGTATGAGGGGGTTACTGTCGCACGTGCATGAATTACGATTTTACCGCTTTTACGGCAGCGGAAGACGTGCGCAAACACAACAAGGTGCCACGGCGTGTAGTAAAAGTTTTTAATGTCGTGGCTCCACCAGCTCAACATCCTTTCGAACAGATGAACTCTGGCCGTATTCGCGTTTCCCGCTTCGGTATTTTATATAGCTTGACCTAGTGTTGCTGTTTGGCAGTGCATGCCTCGCCATTGACTTCATTCGCGTGAATTAAAACAGCCACGGTATGCTTCCAGTAGCTGGTAACTCAGACTTTCTAAGAGCACTTTCAAGAGTTCAGGCAGTGCGTGCGACAACGCGGCTGTGCGCGAAAAGGCAATTTAAACAATATACCGTCCTTGTCTTTGTCTGAATAGCTCTGACTTTCAAGAACAAGCGAAACCATAAAAAACAGCATTTATCTTGAGGCTGATGTCATAGACGACGCGGTCGCCTATGACTCATGCACTTTGGAGACGCACTTCGCTGTCGACAAATGTTCTTATGCCAGGACTATATCTTTCACCCCAGAGACCTGGCACACAAACAACCTTACTTTGCGAAGGCTGGCTTCTTTAAAAAATAATCACCGTTTTTAACAGACCCACAATTATCTTGCAGGGTGGCCGCTGTAGAATTTTAACGTGTTCGTCGCCATTGCAGCCAGACCCGTACTGCCATGGAGGGCGGTTTTGCACCAGAGCGCGGCGGCACTAGTATTGCTTCGGCGCTCCTTCTGAGCAGCCGAACAGGACTATTGCTTGGGCAAAAGCGCCATTGGGACGCGGGAATGCAAAAAATACTCCTGGTCCCGGTAAATTCATATCTGTGTTGACTGCTTGCATCCTCTCCGTGGACTTCCACGCTGACACCGCGGTTGGAGCTACATGCTCGCCGAAGCAATCAAGCTCTATTTTTATTATCCCACCGCGCATTACACGCTCGGTTATGACCGGGCGGCAGCGTGACCATCTGGCGAAAGACCGACGAACGACGAGTTCATTGAGCACGTAGCTTCTACCACACTGTCAGCTTAGGAGTGAACGAAGATTATGACCAGAGACAAAACGATAATCCCGGCTGGGCCATCGCTTAAGGCCACATGAAGGTCGTGGGAACCAAGGTACAGGCTTAGCTGAATAGGGGGAGGGGGCGCCTTTTTACAGGAAGAATAAACAAAAGGACAGACAAGGACGCCAGCGTCGAGCTCAGAGAACCACCAAGTGAGGGTGAGAGAATGAGAAGTGGAAGGGAAAGAGACAGAGTGGAGGGCGGCAGGGGAAACGCAGGATGATTAGACCGGTAAGATTAGGTGGTGAAGGGACACGTCCCCTAGCACAAAAACGACGCTGCGTTGTCAGCGGACAAGGGCCCGCGGGGCTCACTTCAAGGCCGCCAGTTGGGGTGTTACGGCGAATTCCATGGGTCGTTTTGGAGTTATGCCGCCTAGAAAACGTCGTGCCTTCAGCAATTTTCCGACTTTTAGTACACGATATCCTAGGCAGCATAGAGTTTAAAGCAATCACATAACGTTGTGTCTTTGTCGTGTTGATCAATGTTGCGTCAGAAACATATTGGCGACATTTCACTACCCAATGTTGCGATTTTGGGTCTCTACTACAGTGCTACCGCGTTGCATAAGAAGCATGCCGCGCGCTGCAGTTACACAACATTTAAATTATGCCGCCTAGCAAACGTTGCACCTTCAGACTTTTTCCCACTATTATTATGCACTTTCCCAGGCAGCATGGAATTCGAGACAATAACCTAACGCTGCGGATTTCTCTAGACGATCAATGTCGAGTCAGAAGCAAATTGAAGACAGTTTACTGCTCAAAGTCGCGATTTTTGCGTATCTACTGCAGTGATGCCACATCGTATAAGAAACTTTTTCTGCGCTGTAGTTGCTCAACATTTACATTATGCCGCCTAAAAAACGTTGTACATTGAGTCTTCTCTCGATTTTAAATACACAGTTCCCCAGGCAGCATTGGGTTGTAAACAGCAGCGAAACGCTGCGTGTTAGACGTTTCAATCACTGTTGTGTCAGAAACATATTGGGGATCGTTGCACAACACCTCCCAACAGACCCACAACATTCGGAACAGTCTCGGAACATATTTACAACACGCCAATTTTACTTCGGACCGTACTCCTGCACTCCCAATTTTGGCTTGTATTAAAGCTGATGTATTCCTTTTCCGCTTTTGAACGTTCTTCCATTTTAATGCTACTTCAGATGGCAAAGGCTCCCTTTTTTATTTTTTTGCCCATTTATTCTTTTTTAATGCCTCTCGGCGCCGCAATATGGCTGCTTTAACCTCCTTATCAAACCAGCTTCTTGTTTGTGTCTTTGTTTTTGGATTCCTTTTTTTTAATTAGGTGCATTTCTAATTCTATATTAAAGATTCCTATTAGATTATCATACATCCATTTTCTTTTCTGGTTGTTTTGATGCTATGTTCTCAATACGTATAGATACTTTTTTATTTGAGCTTCGCTTAGTTTTGGGCTTACCCGCTCATTTCTGAGCTTGATGTTCTGGTTCGGATGCTCCAAATTTAATCTTAATTATTTTGTGGTCACTCTCAAATCTTCTTGTACCTTCCTCATCTATTTCAATACTTCCTATGTTGTCATAAAGTTTGTAGAACATGAGCCAGTAGTCCCTTGTTGAGTGTGAGCTGTTTTGTTTCCACGCTATTTAACCGTCACGTTTTACTTGTGCATTAACTAACACTAGGTCCACGGCATCACAGAAATCTTCTAGGAACTTTTGGCTCGTATCTGTGAATCCGTCCACCACTTATAAGCGGGTATTCATGCCTCCTAAGATAAGTACTTTCTTATTAAGGCCAAGTTTTTTATGTTCCTCGATATACATGCAAATGACCTGTATTTTCTTCTCTTGAGACATTTCCTGTTTTCAGGTAAGTAACCCCAGAAGGGTGTTCAGACAAGTTAGCCTACCTTTCAGCCATAACTGTTCTCTGCAGCTTTACTTCTCTCTTTCCCAGTCTTGTCCTTTAGCTAACATGCCTAGAGCTCCGCCTTTGTGTTCACCTCCCTTCGCCTTGTATCCCATGCAGGAGTAGCCTGGTACGTATAGAGGTTCCCCTTCATCTCTAATGTGAGTTTCTGCTGCCCCATAGACTGTGAGAATCTGAACCTCTAATTGTTCACCGATATCCTCCCATTTCATTTTTTTCCTACCTCCCTGCATGTTTATAAGCCTATATTGATATGTCTGTCCTTTGTCCCCCTTGTTCCTTTTCTCCAGGGAATAATATCGTCATTCCTATCCAGCTCTCTTGCACCTTTGTACTTATTGCGTTGTCATCATAAACTTAAAATGCAGGGCGTTCACTCTTGTTGGTATAAGACCGGTGGCAGCTGTAAAACCCCGTTTGCTCTACTCATATATACCTTCTGGGTAGCTCAGTTGGTAGAGCGCTCCACTGGAAATGAAGACGTCCCTGGTTCGATAACAAAGCCAGGTGGATTTTTTCGGTCGCGCACCAGTCACCTTGCTGTGTTTGGAATGAGCGTTGGTCCCTTTGTCCACTTTGTTTTCTTCTCCGGGTATTATTATCGTGGTTCATGGTCTCGTCACATTTTTGTGCTTGACGGAAATTTTAATTGTTTTATGGCCATTTCATAGGGCTCATTTAAAGGGCAACTCCGGTCGAAAACGAAACCAAACTAAATGGCTTGTATCGCTTTAGTGGAACGAAATATGATTACTGCCGAAATATTACGTTGAAGTGAAGCCGTGTTCTCCACCAAAAACGATTTTGATGATGCGTCCTGCAGCACATTAGCGAGTGGCAAGCGGGATGAGCTTTAAGTCAAGGAACACTGAGCGACGCGTAGCACATAAATCCGGGACATCACGGCGCGGTGGAATTGCGGTCGCTTAAATGCTTTGTGCCACCAACCGCAGCACCACAATGACGTCACGTCGCGGCTATACAGCCCACTGATCTCTATGTCTATTTCCTGGATCGCGTTTGACCAGCTCCGCCTATGGACGGGAATGCGGCCACGGTCGGCCATCTTTTTGGTAGAGTTATATTATCTCTAGCCATCATAGTAATATGGCGGACAGCGCAATGGCGGCAGGCTGCCATGAAATAGCCGTGGATCTAGTAGATTCTACCGTGGGTGATATTTCGTGCTTGATTGAAGGTGTTCGACGAAGCACATTTCTGAAACCCGGCGTGAACGGTAGCCTCGTCTTTGAGGACCCGGCAAAAGTTCTACGAAAGCGCAGCACCACGGGGAAGCAGCGAAGTTCGCATCGGAAGCAGACTCCGTACCGACGTCTGATTTCGATGCTTCTTTCGATGCGACTTTCGATGCGTGCTGTGCTGCTTTTCCTGGTGCTGCGATTTCGTGAAATTTTCGCCGCGTCCTCATAGGTCGGGCTACCGTTCACGCCGGGTTTCAAAAATATGTTTCGTCAAACGATTTCGATGAAACACAAAATATCACCCACGGTATATTGATGGCAGCCTGCCACCACAACTGCCACAACGCTGTCTACCATGGCTGGATGATAGTAGCTGTACCTTGGCTTGAGTTAATACAACTCTACCAAAAAGATGGCCGCCAGCGGACGCATTCGCGGAGCGGACAAACGCGATCCAGCAATTGACATAGAGATCATTGATACAGCCAGTGACCAGTGTTGCCACCCCTCTAGCAAATTGTTTCGGTTTTGCCTTAGACGCCCCAAACCAAACTGAGACGTGATATGTATAAAACTGCACACAACATCGAGAAAAAAAAGTATACCCAGTAATTCAAGGTGACTGTCTGAGCTGAAAACAGTCGAATTTCCAAATTCCCAAATATTGACCGAAGTTGCCCATTAATAGCATGGGTTGAGACAATTCTACTTTAAATTCGCTTAACATTTTATGATAAGATATATTGGTCAAGGTATTTGAGAAAAGTTTCACGTGAGAACTGATCACTTATATATATATATATCTATATATTTTTTTTAAGACGGACCTATAACTATTAAGGAGTCAGAATGACTGAGGCTCAAGGAGGTCGGTTCATTTGTATCCGCACTTACCCGCATGAAATGTCCCTGTGTGAACCCATAAACACTTCCGGTCCGGTGCTACACTAGTGATTTTAAACATAGCGTAAATCGTCTAGCCATCCCCGTGAAATGAAGACATCTAACT
Source organism: Ixodes ricinus (assembly GCA_037355805.1). Taxonomy (NCBI): domain Eukaryota; kingdom Metazoa; phylum Arthropoda; class Arachnida; order Ixodida; family Ixodidae; genus Ixodes; species Ixodes ricinus. The sequence continues at coordinate 22,560 of JAZHYW010003640.1, read as the reverse complement.
TTGAGTAAACTCTTTCAAGTCTACGGGAGAAAACGAAATAGCGTGACGATAACACGACGTGATGCGTCTAGACAGCGGTAGCTTTGCTTCTTATTTGGCGGTATGGTGATGACGATCGATTGACATTGACCCATTGTGCGTCAAACGGTGATCTGATCTGCAAAAAAGTGGCGTTGATTTAGTGTCGATTCGTTGTGGATGAATAAATTATTTCAAGGTCGTGATGCGTTTTCTCGCCAAATTTAGCGGGAAAACTGAACTGGTGCTGGGTCACGTGATGCAAATTTTTCGAAAATCTATCCGGGAACTTGAATTCGTTGGTAGGTTCGGTGACGTCAGGTGACGTAATATTAATTTTCACCGTAAATCTATCAGGGAAATCTTTATTTTCGCTTACGCTCATGCTATCGCGAAACCGGGGAAAGTGCCACTAAAGGTTGCCGCTGTAAATAAAAATGTATCGAATCTTTGTGTGGACCGGAAGTGACCTTAAGGCTAACCGATAGAAGGCGCTAGTCGAGTGACAGCGCACACACCAGAGAGAGAAGAAAAATTGTATTTCTTTTGTTTATTTGAAATATCCACAGTGTCCAGAGACACCAGGCTGTAGCGGAGGACGTCCGACGCCAGGCGATAAATACTGTTGGCCTCAACGTAGTCACTCCAGCGTACGCCACGTTTCACCACCCCCACTGTCTGAGCGAGAAATTCCATGATGTCCGGCGTCGTGGAAGCGGTCATTGAATTGCGAACAATGCAAAATGCCACGTCTGTAATTTTACGAAGACGTTGGTTTCGCTAACAAACTAGCTTATGCCGTGAACAAAGCTGGCTCGAGCATCGTAGCAAAAGAAAGCAGACAAAAACCAGGCATGTCTAGACTACAGTTTTTGGCTCGAAGCGATCATTGTTTGAATGACGAACAATTCACAATGCACAGTCTTAAATCTTGACTATGACGTGAGTTTCGATAACAAACAGGTTAATACAATGAAAAAGCTGGCTCCAACACCTGAACAAAAGTCTGGCTCGAGCACCTTTGCGAAAGAAAGCACACCAAAAATAGACATGTCTAGACTACAGTCTTTGGATGAAAGCGATCATGGTTTGAATTACCAACAATTCGCAATGCACAGTCTCAAACTTTGAGTTCGACATGGGTTTGAATAACAAACAAGTTAATTCTATGAACAAAACTGGCTGCAACACCTCAGCAATAGTTAGTTCGTTTTTCTGACTACTAGAATCCTTATTGTTGCTGGTTGTGACCTGGCAAGCCATGAAACAATGTCCTGTCAATTTTTCGATATCACTGCTGCTTTTTCGGTGTTTTTTGAAAATACAAGGATTAGTGTCGTTCATTTACGAAGGCACCAATTTGACACCTAAATATTCCTCCTAAGTAGCAACCTGTATAACGATCTGGAAGCAATGAGTTGCCAAAAGGTATAAAATATCACGTATGATATTTCGCGATGAATCTATGGTATTTTTCATGGAGTCCCCCACCAAACATAACTGACCGGTAGGGTTAAATTCCGATGGTTCTCTAAAACGTTATTCCAGAAACAAATTCGCGTTACTGGACTGCAGACTTGTTCTCGTTACTTGAAGAATGTAAAGGAGGGTGATTTCAGATAAGATCGACCAAAGGGTGGCTGGTCGACATTTTTAAATCAACTGAAGTTTTTATATGCCATTGTCTACTCTCCGGTCTAAACGAATCCACACTTATATTTAACCAGAAAAAAAATTTGGGGACAGGAAAAATCATAAGGCATGAAGAGGTGGACAGTTGCATTAACTCGCACTGATGGAGGGGGCACGTTTGAGAGTGAATAACTAAAACAAGAACATTAGGAGAATTTTAATACTTTTTATGCGCAAACTATGGGTATATTTTGCGTGTAGTATAAAGTAAAAATATTTATTTAAATTTTATTTATGATTCTAAAAATTGCCAAACATGCCTGCTCGAACGACAAAAGGCGAAATTCGGAGGCCTGTATCTCATGAAATAATTTAATCATTATCATATAATTTGAAGTTAGTATTCTAATTATATATGACTATTATTTAAAAAATAATTAAGGTATCTGAATGATAAGATAGTCGGGATATATTTAGGCAAACATGGGAAAAAATCAAACAACGTAAAATTCCGATGCAAATAAAAAAAAACACAAGCTTCGAGTTTTTTTATGTTTGAGTACCCTGTCATACTCTATTTCGGCACTCATTTCTATTGAAAGCATGTTGCATTATTTTATTAAGTAAGAAGACACAACTCCCCACAGTAGGGTCCTTTTTCAAAGCCTACACTTAGCAGTGCCCTATACGAGAAGTGACTCTGAGTTCCAGTTTCAGGAAACTAACACACATCTTTCATATATTTTTATTCATATGAGGTCACTGACAACTAGAGCAATCGGTAACACACTAAAAGTGAGGAGAAACTATATACAGCATTTCACATACAGCGTACAAAGAGGTTTCATATTGGAGACTAGTGAATCGAGAAAAGATGATGCAGTGTGAAGTTTTACTTTCCGGTGTAATTTATATTTAAAATAAAAGAAACAACTTTACTTGCACACACAAAAATAAAGACAGAATACTAAAATTGTTTAGGTTAGTTATGTATTTCCGGGGACAAACCACTTCAGGTGAGCGGTGCCACCGCGCCGGACTGTAAGAGCTTCGATACTCTCGGTATACAAATGGATCGTGGCAAGCCTAGATATTTTATTCTGCGCGAGGATAACGCTTCGTGATTCTTATATGGTGATCATATAAATATTATAAGCTATCACCAAGTAAAATAGTAGGTTAAATACCCCGCGAAGAAAACTGTAATAAATAAGGTGTCCCTGCATTCAAAGTGAGCAGTATTTGGGGCATCGAATTCGGCACTTTACACTAAGGCTTTCCTCGATGTGTCAATTTTAATAAAGTTTCTTCTAACCAGATCCGACTGTCCGTGCTGCATATATGTCACAGGTTCCTTCTGTTGATGACTTGCACAGCCGCCACGCGTGCCAAGACTGAATGCCAGGAAAGGCGTGCACCGTCAGCCACTCTTCTTTTCTTTTTTTTTTTTTTGTTGGCGATACCGAACAAGCTTGTTTTCGTCCAGATACACAAGATGCACCCAATTTCTCAAATAGAACGATCCCCATTGTCCTGGCCGTCTGAATTGCGTTTATTGAACGTTCTCTCAGGTTGTTCAGCGTGGCCTGGTGCTTCACGAGTCCGCCAACTCCGTCGCATGCATTTCCCCATGTCCAGATGCAGAAACTAACAACCGGGCTACCATGTTGTAAGCACCATCTCGTCATCCTCTGGGATATGAAGTTCCTCGAGTGTAAGAGACTGGCCTTTCGGGCAGTGATCACAGTCTCCTTAAAGACAAAGACTTGTTAGTGGGTCGCACAGAAATGCTGAGTTCATTTCACCAGTGTTGAATGTTGAGCCTGTAACGTTCTCTACAGCGGCAATACAAATGTAATAATTGGCGCAGCGCACACAAACACACACTTCCTGGAGTGGAATACATTTGACCCATCTAGGGCGCAAGGAATAAACTTTCGTTAGCCCAACCCCGGAATCAGGATGCTTGTCTTTGTACACTTGAAAGGCCTCTCGGATTGAGCGTGTCAGGACGCGCTTTGGCACGAACGTTTTCTCCCCGTCGAGCATGAAAGAGATCACGTCCTTCTGGTTGGGACTTTGGCGCGAACATTGTAGCTCGTCTTTCGTGAAGTACTCTAGGGCAGCAGACAGGTTCTCAGGGCTCACCTTGCACCTTGTGTAAGGATCCGACTCATACCACACCCCATGCTTTTCCTTACCTAAAACGTAAACACTGTCGCCATGTTAACCTTTCCTAGGCTAACATGGCGACAGTGTTTAGGCTCTATTGTATTTAAGCGGGCTTGAGTATTTGGGAGTTCTGCTGTCTGTCGGTGTGCCTATTTGTGCCTGATATTATCGCCCGCGAAGCCAGCGAGTGGGATGGCGACAGGCACGACTGCTCAGTAAACAGGCATCGGCGGCCATATTTTGCTGGTTGAAGCGAACCCCCTCATCCTTGACAGCGAGCGGGGAAATGCGAAAAAAGATTGTATCGGCCGTTCTGCCAGAACTAGCGACGAGTGTCACCTGCTACTTCCGACAAGTATTACGCCATAATCGTGATCTTCGCGAGGACATGATTGTTGCTAGCCACAGAACACTATCACGCATAAAGGGAATGCTTGAATATGTTTTTATTCTGAATATAATTCAGGGATATATATATAAGAAAGAGAGAGAGAGAGAGAGATGGAGATAGAGGGTAAGAGAGAGGAGCAAATCGTGCCGTTGGAAAATAGAGTAAACAGAGTTCCCAGCGGCCGATGGCTGCAGGATATTTTCTCGTATCACTAGTTCGTAATATGATAGCTCTTGGTACACAGTAGTTTCTCCTCAATATTAGTGTGTGAACGATTTCTTTGGCTATCAATAACCTCATCTGAATAAAAATATATAAAAGACCTATGTTAGTTTCATGAAACTGGAACTGAGAGTCACTTCTTGAAAAAGGCACTGCTAAGTGTAGGCTTTGAAAAAAGACCGTACTTTGTGGAGTTGTTTTGTCTTTCTCAATAATGTAATGCAACATCTTTTTAATTGAAATGAATGCCGAAATAGAGTATAACAGGGTACCTAAATTTAGAAAAAATCGAAAGTGGTGTTTTTGTTTTTAATTCGCATCTGAATTTTTTGTTGTTTGATTTTTTTCCCCGAGTTTGCCTAAAAATATGCCCGACTATCATATTACTCCGATGCCTTATTTATTTTTTAAATATTAGTTATATATATGTAGCATGATATCTGCAAATTATATAATATTTATTAAAATAATTCATTACATGCAGGCCTCCAAATGTTTCCATTTGTCGTTCGAGCAGGCATGATTGGCAATTTGTAGAAAAATGAATGAACATTAAATAAATATTATTACTTTATAGTACAAGCTAGCTGTACCCATAGTTTGCGTCTAAAAAGTATTAGAATATACTCTTAACGTTATCGTTTTAGTTATTCACTCTCAAACGTGCAGCCTCCATCAGTGCGCGTTAATGCCACTGTTCACCTCTTCACGTCTTACGATATTTCCTGTCCCCAAATATTTTTTCTGGTCAAAACTAAGTTTGGATTCGTTTATATCACACACTAGAAAACAGCATATAAAAACATCAGTTGATTTAGAAATTTCGACCAGCTACTCTTTGGTCGATCTTATCTGAAATCCCCAGGATTAGAATTACAAAGTAGATAGCCTCAAAGGTAATGGATTACCGTTACAAATTACTTTAGCTGAAAAGTAACGAATTACTTTACTCGTTACTTACAAATCACTTTCACGTTACTTTTTCCGTACACTTATCCAGAAAACAATACAAACAATTTTTATGTTTTTCAAAAATGTCCTGCAACCCTACTTTTCATTTTTCACACGCCCGTATTATGGCAGTCCTTGTAAAAATTAAATAATCTATTTAAGAGAAAGAGTGTAGGCTGACAAGGCACCGAAAGCTGCAACAACACCCACCATCCCGCTAGCTTACCGCCTCCGAAATTAATCCCTGTAATTGTGCAGATACATCTAGCGGTGCGCATGCTCAGTAGCAGCGGCTACCTTCAACACGATATTTGGAGCTAAAGAAGCGGTCTACGAAAGCTCCCATTTGACTCGGGTGTTTTGATGTTATTCACAAGAAAAGAAAAACTTGGTTTTAACGTTAGAATATATATCCAATTCAGGATGCAGGTGTCCATCTTACCTTGATGTGTTTCAGTAGGTTAGAGTTTGTTCTTGCTGATGACAATGTGTCTTTTTTTTTTGGCAAGCAAAGTATGCACTGAAACTCTGTTTTCCTTAATTTTTTTAATCGCAAACATTTCAATAAGAGATTACCATGAAGACGACAGACACTTCATGACCGAAAAATCAATCAGTCGGAGAAAACGTGGCGTTTACAGGTTATCGATCGTTCATCGGTTCTCACTTGCATACAAATATTCGTGGAGGCCAAGGGAGGGGAGGCCATAGAGAGCGAGAGAAGCGGTAGCCATCGGTCTCACAAAACAATAGAGGATCACACCACTTTTGCGCGTTATCTCTCTCACCCTCTCTCTCAGTCAGCACTAATTAGATGGCCTAACCCCCCCCCCCCCCGCCCCCTTTCTGTTGACAGTTGACTTTAAAGTGAAGACTAGACTCGACCACCATGCCTAGACAAGTAAACCAAAAAAGTATCGTCCGTATACCCTCGCAGACGATGCGCTCAGCCTCACGCCGGGCGCTTTTCAGCCGTGCCTCAAGAGCCTGCTAGAATACAGTAGATCACATCAAAGACAAAGAGAATTCAACCTCATCGCGCGAGGCTACATCATCTGTTACGCGAGTTGTGAGCCCGCGAATCGAGGGGGTATGGACCACCCGCGTTTGATGTCTGTGCAGGTGGCGAGAGACGTCCAAGAAGTTGGAAAGGGTGAAATGGGGTAAACGACAAAAACAAATAAACACGAAGAGCTTTCTCCTGCCAGGGAGAAGAAGAAAAACACGATGGAAGGCGACGGAGAGCCTACTCGGAGCTGTCTTACTTGATCTTTGTCTTTCGTATATTTCTACATGTCTAGTGGTTCTTGTTACCGGTTATACAAAAATCGTGTTTTCTTTTCGGCTATTCTCTCCTTCCTGATGTTTCCTATCTTGTTTAACTTGCTCTTATTATGCTGCTGAATGTTCTGCTCGTATTGCTCCAGTTACTGTGCTATGCTCATATTTTTAAGAACTAACGAGTAATTAAAGTAATCCGTTGCGAATATTTTGTAACCAAATTACATTACAAATTCATGCGAAAAAACATAACGTGGCAATTACAAAATTGCTTGAAAAGTTGACAAAGTAACAAGTAATCCGTTACTTGTAACGAATTACTTTTTAAGTCTGCTGGACTAGGGCCATAGATGGCTCTCAGTGAACAGCAAACTCTTGGCAAGAAAACTGCAGACCTAGCTATTCTGGATCCGTTATCGTATTCTGAGTCTGAAGTGTGCACCAACTGCTTTTTAAGCACATGCATATTTCTCCTGTCCTTGCACATGGTGTTGTGAAGGCAAAATGGTTAAAACCGAGAATAGAAACCAGAGTTATTATATTCCCGGTAGAATTTATTTCTCTTAAATTAAAAGCATCCATAACTGCGTCCAAGTCTCGAAAAGTTTGTGATTTTAATACTTTCGGATGCTTTTAATGTCCCCACAAAACAAAAACTGAACGGAAGCTTTACCTGTTTTTTAATATTATGTTTAAGCAACACACATTTAGAAAAAAATGGTAAAAACTATTTTGCTTCTACCTTTGGAACTGCATCCAAATCTGCGTCACGTTTTACGCGCGATTCTGGCGATGTCTTGCTCCCCTAAACAAAACATTTTCCGTTTTTAACCTACATAAACATGTATTGCTTTTTCCTCGCTCGTTTTTTAATCATCGAGAACAGCTGTTGGTTTGCATCGTTAGATAATCATTAAAAAAGAGCGCTGGTGTATGAGCGGTTCGCCTAAGAGCAGGAAATCTGCCACCAGTGGCAAGCCAGTGATCTTTCAGGTAGCGACCGCTGAACTTAAAGGGAAGCTACGGAGCTTCTTGGAAAAAAGGAGTTAGAAGTAAATTCTAGTGTATTTTTACGCCCTGAACCCGAATACCCAAACCCTCTGCTGCTCAGGTATTGTAAAGCGCGAGAAAACGCGAAAGAGAGTCGCTGTACGTGACGTCATCGACGGATCTTTTGGCTGCCCAAGGCTAGGGCGGCGGAGCTTCAGCCCTATTTTGAAACTGCTCTTGTGGCTCTCCGGCGCGTCGCATTGAAATATAATTGTGATATCATTTATTCTAAAGGCCAAGGGAACACAATTCAAGTATTTTATCTCAAATGCAGTACCGCCCCATCTTCCCTTTAAGCATGACAGTCAGCATTGACTCTGGCTTGTCAAGAAGAGGGTGGACCGACTGCATATGTGCATTTTCAGAATTAGGTATTCCAAGTTCTAATGTCAAGAGACTTTGGATATTTTTCAGATTTTGGTCGCTTTGTCATTTCGAGGTGAACCTTTATCTTCATTTATGACTTCTTCGTCATTTTGAGATGAACCTTTCTGACCATTTTCACCCTTTGCACATTTGGGCTGAACCCTGATCTTCAATTACGACCGCTTTGTCATTTCGAGGTGAACCTTCATCGTAATGTTCGTCGGCTTTGTCGTTTTGAGCTGAACCTTTCTCGTTATTTTTGGCCGTTCTATCCTTTTGAGTTGAACTTTCATAATCGTTTCCCGAAGATTGGCCGTTTTGATGAAAACCCTTATTATCATCAAAATGGTGAGTTGGGCCATTTGGTTTATTATGGGAAAAACACGTGGGGTGTTTTAAAAAGTGTATATAAGACTATGTTTTTCCAAAAATAAAATTTCAGTTGCGAGTGCGCCTTGTGTTGTCGTTTCCTTACTTGTCCTAGTTTTTCGGCGCTTGTTTTTCCCTTATTATCATTATCACCCGCTTTGTCGTTTTGAGGTGAATCTTTCGTGGCATTTTCGGTCGCCTAGTCGGCTTTCGAGGTCAACTTTGATCTTCGTTTCTGGCCGCTTTTTTGTTTTGATGTGAAACTTTCTTGTCATTATTGCCCGCTTTATCATTTTGAGGTGAACCTACTTTGTCATTTTCGGTCGCTTTGTAGCCTTCAGGTGAATCTTTTTTGTCATTTTCACCCGATGCTTTCTTTTAAGGTGAACCTTTCTCATAATTTTCGCCCGCTTTGACGATATGAAGTGAACCGTATTGTATAATTTACTACGACTTTATGGTTTTGAGGTGAATCGTTTCTCGTCATTTCCGGCTGCTTTGTCGGTTTGAGGTGGACTTTGATCTTTTGGGCCTCGTCGTTTTGAGGTGAACGTTTTCGTAATTTGCACACGTCTGTCGTAAAGAGGTGAACCTTAATCTTCGCTTACGGCAGCTCTGCAGTTTCGAGGTGAACCTTCCTCGTCATTTTCACTCGCTTTGTTGTTTTGAGGTAAACCTCGATCTTCATTTGCGACCTCTTTGTTGGTTGGATGTGAAACTTTCTCGTCATTATCGCCCGCATTGTCGTGTTGAGGCAAGCTTTACTTGTCATTTTCGCCCTTTCGGCTGCTCTGAGGTGAACTTTCCTTGTCATTTCCGGTCGCTTTTTTCGTTTTGAGGCGAACCTTCCTTTGTCATTTTCGGTCGCTTTGTCGATCAGCTCTGCCAACGCGTCGAAGACGTCATCCTTGCCGCGATGAAACGTCGAGATTCCGCGCATTCTCTAAACCGTCGCCGGCGCTCTACAGCGCGTCGACCTCGCGACAGCTCCGGCAGAGACCGCACCTCGGGTCTGCGCTACTTCCTCCGCTGCTTTGGCCCAGAAGCGCAGCGCTGCCAACGCCCTTGCGCCTGGCCGGAGAACCGGCCGGCCGGTTGCTAGCAGTGACGAGTGGTCGTAGCCTATGAGTGAGTCACGTCTTCCACGTGATTTATAGAGCCACCAAAAACCAACGCGGGTGCCGAGATCAGCGCAGTAACCGCGACACGTGCCAATCATTCACGTAAGAGTATCTCCTTTCTACAAGCTGTGAACGACACGTCAATTCTTGTCTATACGAAACGCTCCTTATATCTAAATATTTGCTTTCGACGAGTTTTGCAGTGCATATTTATGGTGGCCGCGACGTCGGCCTACGCGATCCTAGGCGCAGACTTTCTCCAGCCGAACTCCCTGCTGGTCGGCGTCAAGAAAAAACGTCTCATTGACGTTTTCAATTTTAACGATGTGTAACTGATATCTTTCCTAACTTGTTTGTGTTGTTGCCAGTAAAATAAACCGAGCTGCAACGGAAATAAAGTTCTGTTGTAAGCAGCGCTGTGTCTGTGACTTCTGTGTCCGTCGTCTTGTTGCGATTTTTAATCATTATCAATCACCAACTTGCCCAACTTTCTACGCTCGTCTCATTGAGTTAACAACTCATCTCTACATGCTAGAAGTCGCCACGACTTCCGATGTTCGCATCCACTTACACTCCACTGCAAGGCCATATCGAAACACCGCTGAGCTATTTTTTTATTTTACCCTCAGGGACGAAGCATTATAGAGGAGAGGGGCCTTACAAAAACAATGTATAAAAATAAAGTCAAGCACTTTATAATTAATATAATGTATTATATATGAAAGGAACATTAAATTTTGGCTTGGAAGATATATAGAACATTACCAACAACTTCTCGAAATCGATCACCGTCCGTGATGCTTACTAAAGAGGCAGGCATGCGATTCCATTCAATTCTGGTTTTCGGAAGGAAAGAATATAAGAAGGTTGCTGTCCTTTGATAAGGTATGTCTACGTCATGACAATAGTCGAGACGCTGTAAAATAAAAAAGAGTGATCTAAGCAATTGATAATGACGATAAATCTTATGGAAGAACAAAGGCTATATAGTTTTATGCGAGTGGAGAGGGAAGGAAGATTAAGAGATGACTTCATGTTAGTTACGCGGGCAGTTCGCTAGTAATTTGAAAGAATAAAGGGGACGGAGCGGCTCTGCAAAGCTTCCAAGGTATTTACTAGTGTTACGTGGCCGGGTCCTAAATGAATGAACTTTATTTAATCTTCGAGGGAACAACTGTCTTTTTAGATAATTTTTTTGTGCTTTCCTCACTTACGCGATCTCCCGACGGTATGAAGCCTGTTGAGCATGATGTCACACATCACATACCCACAACAAATCCACCAATCTTCTTCCAACCACGCCGTTTAGTTCTGGAGTAGCTCGAAGTTGCTCGGGGCGAGCCCGACCACATGCTAGAGCTTGGCTTAATACGACCATCCTCCAGCAGTTAAATATTTTCGTTACACTTGATCTCCAAAAGAGAACAGGAATTGGCAACCATGAGGAGATTATCGCGCTCTGAACAATAGCTCCGTTCCAGACTGATACCCGCTCCTCAATTTGCATGATTTTCACCACCAATCTTCGAAGCTCTACCAGTTTCACGAAGATTGACCTTACCCAAGCCTACCATCAAAATTCGGTAGCTGAAGTCGACATCCCCAAAACAGCCGTCACTACGCAGTTTGATTTATTCGAATTCCTCCGTATGCCTTTTCTCCTTAGTAATGCGGAAAAAATTATTCCAACAATTTATTGACGATGGGACGCGGTGTTTGCCTTTCGTCTTCTCGGAGGTCGACGCCCTCCTGGTCACGACTTCACCGCCAGATGAGCACACTTCGCACCTCCGTCTCATTTTTCAACGAATTGCCAACCATGGCGCCATTATCGACGCCAGAGAGAGCGAGTTTGGAATGCCCGAACTAGATTTTTTCGGCCATCGTCTTCATAGCTCAGGCATTCAACCTCTGTCTTCCAAAAGCACCGATATTCAAGACTTTCCGAGGCCAACGCTACTCACCAAACTCCGCCAGTTCATCGGCCACATAAAATTCGACACACGCTTTATTTAATTCTAGGCCAAGCTGCTCCGGTCACTTTCCCTCCCCGTCGGCAAAAGTGGACTGTTTACATCTCCTCTTTCTTGGAATGAAGTAGCTGAGCAAGAGCTCTAGGAAGCAAAACGAGTGTTGGCGGATTCCAGCCTTCTGCAACATCTCGATGTACGACGCGTCGACGTCGATTATGACGGATGCCTGGGCTATCTCTGTCGGAGCCGTACTTCAACAATAGATCAACGTTCAGTGGCACCCACATGCTTTTCCTTCAAATCTAAAGACCACACAAACGCGCTACAGCACGTTTGGTCGTGAGTTGCTGGCTTCCTACTTGGCTGTTCGCCACTTCCGACACTTTGTTAAAGGAAGAGTATTCGCCATCTGGATAGACCACAAGCCCCTGACCAATGTTATTTACAACTTCTGTTCCAATTGCACACCACACCAAGTGAAATGCGTCAGCTGGGTTCTCTGTCAGAATTCACAACCGACATTCGACACGCGACAGGCGCGGACAACGTGCCTGCCGACGTCCTAAGCCGCATAAGCATGTTGTACCACCGAAGCTACTCGACGCTGCAGAAGTCGCACGTCTGCAAGTCGCCAATGAGGAGCTTAAAACGTTACGTGCGTCATTCTTTTTGAAACTGAAGGAAGTCACTTTTCCAAGAAACATCATAGTCGCATACTATACGATAATTGGAATTCTGCGGTTGATCATTCCAGGACCTCTACGTCGAAAAACTCTTTCACGCCAAACACAGCTTGTCACAGCCGGGCGTTTGGGCACCACAAAAGTTCATGACGAGCAGATCCGTGTGGCCGTACATCAAGACTGGCATTTGTGACTAGGCGGGCTACTGCATTTCCTTTTAGTAGGCCAAGGGGCGTGAAAACCCTCTGCCGCCGACCACGACCTTCCTCCAACCAAATGTGCGGTTTGAAAATATTAACCTGGACCTCGTCCGCCCTCTTCGTTATCGCAGGGGCACCGGTTTCTCCTCACTGGCACCGTATGGCCCACGAGATGGCCAGATGCGACACCTTTACCTAGCATCACTACCTTTACTGTCACCACCGCCTTTATCTCAATCTGGGTGACCAGATAAGGATGCCCTTCCGAGATCATCGCTGGTCGTGAAGGACATTTGGAGTTTTTTCCAACACTCAAAAATACTAACAAACAAGATCTTCGAGTACCTCTTGTGTTGCTTCCAATCCTCACGGCCCGCTGAGAAGACATTGGACCTTCCACCGCCCAGCTTGTTTACGTAATACCGCTAAGGTCACCATCGGGCATTCTTGAGGTTGGCAGAACTTCAACAAGAGATGTAGTCTACGCTGAGACTCTGTGGTAGTTCTTCTAGAACCTTTGATTCATTCTAACTCGGGCCGGTCCAATGAAGACACCGTACGCGACAGAAAACTTGGAAACTGCAAACTTAACATACTACCAAATTAAAATTCCATAACCATTCAGTGATATTTTGCATAAGCACATTGAATTGAGCCACACCTCCTTTGTGTATACAGTAGGTTCGCTAGAATTCAAACTTTTATATTGCATACCTCTGGTTGATTCAAACGAATTTCAAAACTTGGGGTGTCCCGCTACTTTTTCAATGTGATCATAAGCCGCTTAATGCAAACGCCGTTCTCGTGTTATTCATAATGTCTGTTCTCGCGGCACTGTTGACCACATTTTTTCCCGAACACCGGTGCCCTGCGGAGAAGCAACACCCGATAAGCGGTCTTTCGCGGGTGTTGCTTTTCTGCAGTGCACCGCGGTGCTCGGTTGGAAGCGTGATCAATGGTGCTCAAGCAGAGCAGAGCCGTATACAGAGAGAGTCTGGCCAGTGGGAGGAGCGGACAGAGCCAGGGCGTTCACCAGATGCAGAAAAAAGGCTTGTCAAACTCTCTTGGTCAACCACAGCCCGAAAATATTCCCCCAGCCATAATAGTAAAGAACAGTTTTAATAAGTGCGTAAGAGTTAACTGTAGTAACTCTTCAAGGTTGAAAGTAAGGAGCACGCAATGTTTCGAGTATGGTTATGCAAAAAGATGTAGAAACCAAACGTGCCGTTCGAACTCTGTTTTGCTCAAACGGAGTCTGACCGCTTCAACGGAAACTTTCCGGAGCTCAGCACCTGGCGTACGGATTACGTCAATCGTTCTGCAGGTCGCGCATGCTTTTCACATCTTTATATATCTTTCACCATGATTTTGCATGACCGCGATCGAAACATCCCGTGCACCACAATTTCAGTCACCGAGAGTTACCCCGACGAACTTATTAATTTCGTTTCTCGTAAACATCACCAGGGTATTTTGCGCGGCTTCTGGTTGCCCACAGTCAAAAAGCAAGCAAATTGTTGTGTGTTTGTTTATACAGCCGGAAGTTAGTCTGCCTCAGTGGGCGTCTGGTGTTTCAGCTATATATAAGCAATTTAGCCAGTGCCGTACAACCGCTAACCTGGGGTCTCTTACGTGCACCACGCAGTAGTGATACACGACCGCACGCCGGTACGATGCTCATCCAGATCGAAACGGGCAGGGGTGGGGATTGAGCCCAGCATCCCTGGGTTCTGCAGCGCGAGCTTTCGCTCCGCGTGCTCCGAGCTGGTGTGCGCTAGACCACTCGGCTACCGATCCCCGTCCACAATCGAATTAAAGAAAACACTCTGGAACACGCCCAGCCCACCTTCGTCCAATGGTGCCTCATCATTTGCCTCCTTTCTTTTCAGTATTTCTCACGGAGGGAAAAGGCGAACATAGACATGAAAATATAATTTAAAAAAATTGACGGCTGTCGGAGCGCTTGTTTTGCGGTGGCGAAATCTGAAAGCCCCAAGAGGCGAAGCCGTGACGAGCGCGACATTGCGGCGCCGGTCGCCAGGACGCCAGTCGCCCAAAGCCGTGGAAACTGCAGTAAAAAAAATTGTTCGCGCGGTTTTCAGAAATAGCAAGTCGCGCGTTTTGTTTTTTGTGTTTTTTTCTGTTTTAATCGCATTTCGACCAGCCCTTCGCTGTCTTCCTTCTTTTCATCTCAGTCATTCGAGCAGGTAGTTCGGGCGTGCGGTGTGGCTAGCTTGCCGCTTCGATCTCGATGAGCATCGTACCGGCGTGGTGTCGTGCCAGTACTTCATGATGCCCTCTAAAGGCCCCAGGCTACAAGTCGTATTGCACTGGCTAAGTTTTGTATCTACAGTTGGTAACAATGCCGCCATACTTTGGCAGACTTTACTCCTGTCAAAACAACCAAATACTAATTTATTGTCCAAGTTTCTCTGCCGCTGTTTCTTCCCAAGATGTTCCCCTCAAACCAACTAACTAGCCCAGCACGTCACATTGTTGTTGTTGTTTTGAGTTTTTTGCGAGTACGGTGCGTGCTACCTTCAAAGTGTCGCTGTGCGTGCTGGCTGATTAACTTCACATGTGCGCACTGTACTTTGGTACAGTTTCCAAGCAACTATAGCCACGTATTTCTGATAGGGCGGTGCCTAAATTAAAAATTCAAAGTCACAAAATGAAATTTAAAAAAAAAAATTTGTTTTGCTATTTTTGTTTTGGCGTACCTATTTTTTAATGCTGGTGACGCCATGTTCAAATTACTTCTTTCAGAAGCATTATTGAACCACAACCGAACCGGATCAAAATGCAAAGTTTCTTAACCCGAACTCTAATCAAAGCGGAATAATGACCGCTTCGGCTTCACTACGGTTGGTCTAAAGCCATATCATCGAAACGCGTTTTAGAAAACCGGCTCGTTTTATCGAAACTCGGTGCAGAGAAAGCGGAACCACAGTTTAGAAAAAGCCAATTATTGAAGAGAGAAAATGTTTAGAAAAAATATTTCCTTACTTCCCGCGTGTATCAATAGGCCGCGTGTTAAACCTCCCCTCCCCCCCCCCCTCCCCTTTCCCCGTTTACGCCCTTTCGCAGGGACAGTCTGCGGCCGCTCATTACAGAAATATTAACCCTCCTGGCTCGCACGTACACGCCTCTTTCCGGCGGCCGATTTCGCTAAAAGGAGACTCATCGCCATTTTTTCTAAACTGGGATTATCTATAAAGGTTTTAAATAAAGTAGGGGCGGTAGAAGGGCGTTCCCAAAAATAAGCTTTTCTAAACCGCATGCCTCCGGATCGGTCGAACTCCCTGCAACTAACCCAGCCGTTCTTCTGTTGTTTGCATGGAAGACAATTAAAGAACTGAAAATATTATGTGAAGAAATCCTAAGAACAGTACAGCAAACCTCAATCGTTTACGTTTTAAGGCACGTTCCATAATATGGCACTACAGCCCCTTCTGCTGGCGCTGTATACCGATTGCACTTTGTCGGTGGTTTTCTGTTCTTGCCGCAGCGCATGGACATCGGGGCATGTATAAGCGGCTTTGCTTCTAACAGGGCGCTTGCGGTGCTGTTCTGCAGAGATATTCGAAGCAGAGAGCAAGATAGCTTCTTCTCTCGCCACGCACAAACCACACATTTTTCAGGCCTTATCAAACAAACAACACGCTAACCATGAATATGCGTAGAGCATACGGTCTGTTTGCGAAGAAAATTGGTCGTTTTAATTTTTGAAGTATGTTGCTACTCGCGAGCCTTTTAAGCTTAATTGCGCTATCGTTGTCTGAAGCGACACCAAGTTCAACGAAGCGCTTTGTACAACCACCCTTTAGGTTAGTGGAATGCTTTGAGGAAACTTTTGCATAGATTTGAATTCGTCTTCTCGTTGTCAGCAGCTTAATTCTGCTCTTTTTCCGTAACATTTTGTGGTTGTCAATGGACATGTTTTCACATGTAGGAATTGGAGGAGCTGGATGGTGTAGTTCAGCTGTTCCAGGAGTGAAAATGGGCTGAGTGCTAGGAGTTGAATGGAATGAAATTATAAGAAACTTTTATTCCTCTGAATAGAATCAGAATGGGATGGGGGTGGCCATTCCGCAACACTGCTACTGACCATCTCCTTACACTGAACGCGTTACATAACTATTTCCACCGGCAAAAAAAAATTCTTTTTTTTTCCAGTTTTTCGTTTTGGGTATACTTTCCCTCAAGCGAGTTCATCAGACCACACAGTGCTAGGAGTAGCCTTTCACGACAACCTGAGCTTCGTTGACCATGTAACTACCATCATATCAAAGGAACGCGAGGAGGCTCAGCTTTGTAACTCATATAAAGCGTGGCATGCCGCCAAGTGCAATCATTAACCTTAAAAACGCACTTTTCCTTCCTCACCTTCTCACTAGTGTAGAGGCCCCACTAGAAGACCCAACGTTACGCCCTGGAAAATGCAGCGCAGGGCCGTTTAGACACTTTACCGTCTCAGTGTTCCTCGCTCCGTTCTTTAGCCTTACAGAGAAGTCTCTACATCAGGCCTCTCAAAAGCTGCAAGACGGCGTAGCATCACTCATCGCAAACAAATAGCATCCATCGGTCTCTTCTGCAACCTTAATACCCTTTCGTGAAGCCTGCAGAAGCTCCCTTCCTAAGCAGCCGGACGGGCATACTTTAACCTTTCTTAGCACGCACGCTACGCCACAAAGATGGCGGCCACGCATATGTGAAACTTTCTCCGCCCTGTATTGGCTAGGTCAACTCCGAACGACTCTAACGACATTAGGGCACTTTGCCGACAGGCATCAAGGCAGCTCACTCCTTGGAGTGCTGGCGCGTGTGCTTATTTTCTGGAAAATTAAACGCTCAGCTAGATCGATAGGCACAAAACACAGACAGGGAGAAACAGAGACATACCGCGGTGTGTATGTCGCTGTTTCTCCCTGTCTGTGTTACGTCCCTGTCGTTCTAGATGACCGTTTACTTTTGCATTATGTGCCAACAAGCTCAACTTCTGCCTGCTTACTCTCTTCCTACTTCTACCCTTCTTTTTTTCATTTGGACCAACCTCAAACGTCATCTTGATAATCATGTTTCTGTATCTGTCAAAATCATACGTACCCCTAGTTTCAATGGCATAGTAGGACTACATGGTATGCTCTAGCCTTTCTGCTATGTCTACGTTTTTCTGAGCCTGCAATAAATATATATTTTATTTTTATTTAGGTGTGCCGTCGATAGAAATGCCGACCCGAAACGCCGAGTGAGCTTGGCGGCACCGACATGACTGGATTACTGAACCTAGAGGCACCCTAACTAACCCACTTCTGTTCTACATTCAGGCGCTGCTGCTGTTCGGTTCAGCGCGAGCGCAAGTTGAAGAAGGATTCCCCAAGGTGCTACCGGCTGTCGCCCACAGTGACAGCGCGAAGGTTTCAGAATTGAGAACGGAACTCAGCTTTGTGCAGCACGTTTCTGAAACCTGGATTTCGACGTGACAAGCCCCAGGATCATCGAAATCGATATGGAGGACGGTTCCTTCGCGGTTTATTTTTTCGCGCATCGTCAGGGTGTGGGTGGGCGGCACCGGCATGTCTGGATTACTGAAGCCACTTTTTGTTTGGCATTCAGATTGGTGAAAACCGTTCTCATGCTACCGTTAGGGACGATTGTCCTTGTTTAATAGTGCTGTTAAGTCCACAAGCCCTTGGTGTCTTTGTTGGTGTTTGTTTTGATGTCATAGCAATCATATTAAGCTGTGGCGACATTGAAACTAATCCAAGCCCCGATACAGTCGTACTTGAACAGATAATTTCATAACTAAAAGGGGTAAAGACAGATATCACCGAGTTTAGGGAAAAAGTGGACAATGTTGAAAGAGCGGTGTCCAAATTCCGGAGCTCGCAAAAAGGGTTACAAAGTGAGAAAGAGAAATATTGGGCCTACATCAGTGCATAGGTGGCTTAATAAAAAAAGTTGATGATTTAGAAAATCGTAGTTGTAGCAACAATCTAGTTACAAAAAGGCATTAAAAAGAAAGATAACGAAACTGAAGAAAAGCTGAGAGAGTAAGTGCTCGGTAATATTTTTCCAGACATATTACAAGTCACAGTCACAAGTATGAAACGCGTCCACAAAATCAGAAGGCCTTCTTCAGGTAGGTCTAGACCAGTTGTTCTGCGCCTTTCAAACTTTGGCAAAAAAAGAGTAGTGCTGCGTAACGCTGAAAAGTTGAAAGAGACTGATAACCTTATCGATCAGGACTTTTTCAGCGAGGTTAGAGGAAACCTATGGCTCAGCAGGGTGGCAAGGCTGTGGGAGACGAGGGGCCCGCTTGCTCCCTGCTCACTCAGTCGATTTTGCACGGGCACGAAATACAGGGGAGTGTGGAGTATCTCCAACTCCTGGATACGCCGAATTGTTCTGTTAGGCTTTTTGGAAGAATCCCGCTCTGCGTAGAAGACGCTCTTCCCTGTCCCTCTCGTTCATTGTGAGTGTAGTTTGCTCATCTAAGCAAAATGCACAACAGGCTCGTCTTTTTTTATTTTTGTAGTCAAATGTCTACTGTGACGCCACTTAAATTGGTGAGACGGGTAGGCGAATAATCACCCTTCCCAAGGAACACAAAAGAGATGTTGCCAATTCAGCATACACTACATCGTCGAAGTCTGACCTGGTAGATCATTTCTTGATGACGGGTCATGCTTTAGATTTCAACTATGCGGCGATCTTACCACGGGAGCAGAGATGAGGGCCGCGGAAGTTGATAGAATCGTGGTTTATCCATTATGAGTCAACGGCGTGCATTGTCAACTGCAGCACATTACCGGACGTTTACGGGGTTTGATATGATGGGTAGGCTGAGCGGAAAAAGACGACAACGATGACACGAAGCTACACCGAATGACCGCGGCGCTACGTTCTAGCCCTGGACGTCAGTGGATCGGGGGTGGCAGCTGTCAACTTCGACTGGGCCACCACACGGAGGCTCTGTCTTCAACGAAGCGAGCAACCGCACCATCAACCGCCAGGGCTTTACCATCGAGAACGTGCATTGAACAGCCTGCCAAAGGTCACCTTGGCTCGCTGGCCTACTCTCCTGAACCGCCGCCTAACCTCCAAGACTCGTGCGGCGTTTCAGAAGAGCACGTCATCCTCGTCACCTCCAACTGCCAGAGGTTTCCGAGCCCCAACGCGTCGTGAAGCCTCCGGACACCACCCTTTGCCAAGACACTTCTTTCAGCTGGACAGAAGCGTCAACCCGCAACCTCAACCACAAGCTCCATTTCAGCATCGTCCTGCATCTTGTATATTGTTTCAGCCCATAATCACCCTTACTAGACGTTGCACTGCGGGCCTCCATGGTACGGGCTGCCACCTTTCCGCGATGCCGTGGCTCCGAGTCGTTAAAGATTATTACTAGACTGATTGGCCCTCTCCATCATGGTTGTGCGTGAACGGTTGCTCTAATTTTTCAACGTCGAGACTTTGGGGGTTGCTATTGTCGCTAACAAAATAAGGAGTACTCTCATCCAGCATCCCCCTGATATATATTCAGTGTGGTGTAATATTTTTCTTGGAACTCAAGAAGTTACTATAGCAGCAGTTTATCGGCCACCCGGATCTGAGGCAGCTGTGGCCGGTAGGCTAAATGACTTCCTTGAGTTAGTTATGGACAGGACACAAAAATAAGATTGTTGCGGGTGACTTGCACGTACCGGGCGTTTTATGGGATAAAATGTTACCTGGAGAACGCGAACAGGGGTCTGCTGTTGCAATCCTAGACTTGTGCTTTAACCATGGCCTTAATCAAATAGTAAGGAACTATACTCGTATTCAGCATGGCACCGAATCAGTCTTAGATCTTGTATTTTTAAGTGATAGTTTGTTATCAAGACCATATGAGGTAGATGTAATGCCCGGTATATCGGACCATTTGATTGTTATTCTATCTATGACCTTGAACCCGATTATGAAAGAAACTAAAACTTCTTCTACATACAGAGATTATAACGTGGCAGACGATACAGCTATACTCGACGAGTTGGACATCTGCTTCCAACCGTCTGGGGCACTCGGTTTTCAACAGGCAGTAAGTGTGAATTATATGAGGCTGAGGTTGAAGGCAATAGTACATAAATGTATAACGCAATATATTCCTTTGAAAGAAAAGAAAAAAGAATACAAAATCCATAGATAACAAGGAAATCCATTCAGCTAAAAATGAAAGTGAAAAGACGAAGGGAAAGATTCCGTCCGGAGTGTAATTAAGCTTTAATACATGAAATAAGAACGCTGAGTGCTGCAATAAAAAATCGGATAAAAGAGTCAAAAGACAAGTACTTCAATGTCACAATGCAACAATATTTAGGCAATCACCCCATAAGTTTTGAGGTATTTAATAAAGAAGCTAAAATATCACTTCGAGATATTCACAGAGCAGGGAGTTATTTCTTTAACTGTTTGAACTTATAAGACAGGTGTTTTGTTGTGTTAGAGGAGGGAGATTTTGAGATAAGGTGAATGCCGCCCTTCAAAGAATTTTGTCAAACTGAACAGACTGTCCGGGACCCTCAGGTCAAGAGCTAAACAACTCTGTTTGTCTTTAACCTGCTGCCCTAAAAGTGCCATTAGTAGTCCGGCGAAGTACCTTTCAGTTTTCTTCACTGCAAAAACACATAAGACTGGAGTTCCCCTCCGAAGTATTGTGGCCGGAAAAGGGTTGTTGCAGAAGCACTCCGGGCTCTTTCTACAAAAGCATCTGTCCTGCATCCACCTTCCTCAACCCCTTAGAGTGTCTAACTCAACAGAACTCATCTCTCTCAT
The DNA here is from genome assembly GCA_037355805.1 of Ixodes ricinus. Taxonomy (NCBI): domain Eukaryota; kingdom Metazoa; phylum Arthropoda; class Arachnida; order Ixodida; family Ixodidae; genus Ixodes; species Ixodes ricinus. Next base: position 1,320 of record JAZHYW010003640.1, on the reverse strand, counting down.
CAGCTCACAACTACTTTCTCCTTGCCGCACTCATTTTTTCACTTGACATAGACAGTGTATTTCAATCTAGATCCTACTGCATTGCTTGCCTCAGTCTCCGACGCCATCTTTGAGCACGGAGCCATGGATTTTCAGCATTCCGCCGGAGTCTCCGTTGCTGGATTCGTGGACCTGATTCATCCATCTCCAGTCCACCTTAGTTGAACATGAGAGAGGATCACCGCCAAAAGAAAGGAGTTTGCATGGTTCATGTCTTGCCCCTGCTCCCTAGCGAGTTATTTTTCATTCGTCGACAGAGCCATAAAAGCACAACTGACATCTCCGGCACCTGGCTGCCATGTTTTCAGATATGTAGACGACTATCTCATCATTCATCCCACTAAATCAGATAGAATTACAGCCGTTTTTTCCCGCTTGTTCGGGCCAGGCCTCACTTTCACGAAAGGAAGAACCTCTCGAATGAAGCGTCTTCAGTACCTGGATTTGCGTGCTTCACGCCAGTCTCCACTGGACTTCGCTGGGCCTTTCAACAAAGGTCTCGCTAAACCTGTCCTCACCGTTCTCTAGCGCCCATTCGAAGGCGGTCAAACACGGCATCATCAAACCGCTGTTTTCTTCATCCTTCACGAAGTCTTGCTGTCGCCTTTCAGAAGATAGCTTCAAAGTCTCAGCACAAAGAGGCTCGTCAAGGCAGGGCTTCCCGTCGACCTCATTTACGATCAGCAATGGAAAGGCTGGATTCGCGGGCCTGATCGCCTAGCCACCAGCCACAAAGAAAGCCCGATCTACCGTCATCATCCCTTACGTACACAATAATCTAGCCCACCGGCGTAAAAACCACTTGCCTCAAAGTTCAACATCTAACGTTGTTCTCTCGTGGCCGCATGCGTCTTGGCGCAACTCTGTCATCAAGAATGAACAACCGGATCCCAATTAGCTGCACCGTTAAACACGAAAAGAAATTCAATCCATGCGAAGAGAAGAAAGTTCACTCCATCCCTTGAGCTGCGGCCATCAATACAAAGGTCAGACCGCAGATGCACCAATCACAGACTCCGGGAACATCACAACGAAGTTTCTAAGGCCTTCCAGATTCCTATCATCCCATAATACATACATGCCTGTTCGTGTTCGCTTTGTCATCCCCTCTTGATGAAACAAAAATCCTGGGAGGGCATGACAGCAGATTTGGCAGGGAGATCATAGAGTCATTCCCCATGACCACAGCAAATAACAACGTGTCAAAACCTTCCCCTCCTGCTGACGAAAACTGAGGTTTGGAATTTCTAAAATCCGAGATAAACCCCATCTCTCTGACTT
>JAZHYW010003639.1:0-24906 GCA_037355805.1 Ixodes ricinus | reverse complement strand
ATATTACGTATTGCTACTTATCTTAAACAAAAGTATTGCGTGGTACAATTATACATATAAACTCGCATAGCCGTGTTTTTTTTTTTCCTGTTTCTTGTTCTCCTATGTGCTGCATTTGGAAAACATATACACTCCTATTAAATTATTTTAAATCTTTCAGTTTTCTGTTGACAACAAAAGGTTGGCACTTTTCAAGCATGGGGACACTTCATATAAACAGTGTATTAAGCTCAAAACTTTAGGGCATTACAACTAAAACTATACTGTATATACAGTATATAAAGTGGCTATAATGGAGACAGTGTTCAGGTAACAATTGTTTGTATTCTTTTATTTTCCAAACCTGATATACAATTTTATATTGAAAACATTTTCCTTTAAAAAATATTTAAACCTTTTAAAACAACCTTGTTTTAAAACAACAACTTTTGAAACATTGTGGAAATGGAAATCTGAAAAGGAATCTTTTTCCAGCACTGAACTATCAAACCATAATAATTATAGTATGATACTTTCTGAAGCCAGAAACAACCTTGCAGCTTTCTTTTTGGCACCTTTGAATATGAAACAAACCAATAAACTTACATGAAAACAAGGAACATTTAACCGAAAGAAAGCAATGTTATGTATGCATTACAAACATATTAAAACATGCAACACTGCAATCATTTCACCATTCTAAAAAAAAATCTGAAAATATGTACAACACAAAAAGGGATATGATTTACACCAAGCAAGATACTGGGCCATAGAAGCAGTTTGAGCAATCAAAAAATGTATGAGGGGATACCCAAAAGTAACTGGAATGAATTTCAGGAGGGCGGGGCGTTCGTAGTACCAGCATCCGCCTCTAGCAGCGCTAAGCGGCACCTTTCCTGAGTCAGTTTACCCACCGGCGTCGTCTGCTAAGGATCTAGCGGCATGCTGTTAATATTTTCCCCAAGCACTTCAAAATCATTCCTCGTTTTTTGCAATGTCTGACTTGAAGGACCTTCCGCGTTCGCAAAACTATTTCCTTTCGAGACTTTTCATACGGGCGAAGAGAAAGAAGTGACACGGGGCGAGGTCCTAAGAATAGAGTAAATGGAGAATCGGCGTCATGCAATTTTTGCTCAAAAATTGTTGCACTGACAGGGCAGAGCGTGCTGGGGCATTGTTGTGATGGAACTATCATTCCCCCTTTCCCTCACATCAGGGCGTTTCTCCCTTACTGAGTTTCGCAAGCGTCGCAAAATTCCCAGGTAAAACACCCGATTAACAGTTTCAATAAGAGGAACAAACTCGAAGTGAACAATGCCCAAATTTTTCTATATTTTCATCAGTTGAGGAGGTTGAGGGTCACCCTGAACAAGGTTGGTCGGCGATCAATAGTAATTCCCCGGCCTTAAAGTGAGAAAACCACTCGTAGACTTGCGATTTCTCATTAGCATCTTCTTTGTAAACTCTCTGAAGCATTACAAGAGTTTCCGGCACCATTTTCCCTAAAAGAAAACAAAATTTCACGGCCGCATGCTGTTCCTTCATATCGGACATTGCAAAAAAAAAATGACAAATTATTTTTAACCGTTTGGGAAAAAAATTATAGCAGACAATACCGGTCAGCAAACTCACTCGGAAAGGGTGCTGCTAAGCGCTGCTAGCTGCGGAAGCTGGTACTACAAACGGTCCGCCCTTCAGAAATTCCTTTTAGTTACTTTTGCGGCCACCCTCGTATGATTTACTGTGTCAAAAGCTTTCAACATATGCCCTGTTTAAAAAAAAGAAAAGATGGCAACCGGTCAATTAGGCTCAATATACCTTATGCGAAATCGCTTGGTGGTCTGACAACACTAAGAGCATCGCCATTTTAATTTTGGCAAGCGTCGTCACTACCGAAGTGCGCTGGAGGCATCGAAGCAGAGCCCGTACGGGCAGTGTGCGATGGCGCAGCTGCTGTGTTTTCTGCCTTCCGACCATGGAATGTGGACTAACAGTTTAAACAACCTACCGCAACTGTCTGACGAAACTCTCGGAGGCCTGTGCACGCTGGCAACAACCTCGTCGAAGCAGCGGAGCAAGTCCTACACCTTCGCTGTGGAAGCGTATACACACTGTCGGTTGTCGCCAGCGTGTACACAGGCCTCTGAGAGTTTCGTCAGACAGTTGCGGTTGGTTGTTTAAACTGTTCGTCCACATTTTATGGTCAAAAGGCGGAAAACACGGCTGCCGCGCCATCGCACACTGCCCGTACGGTTGTCCCCGATGCCTCCACCGCTTACCGACAACGCTTCCTAACATTAAAATAGCGACGCTCTTAGTGTTGTCAGACCACCAAGCAATTTTGCATAAGGTTTATTGAGATAAGGCAATTTTCTCTGTAATAGACCCTTTCATGATCCCATCAAGCAACATTGGCGGTCGCCATCTCTTGGGCACGAAACCTGTAATGGCATCAGAGTCCTTACCGAACTCTGACGCAACATTCATTCTCGATACAAGCCAAGCCGAGTTCACGCCGAATGCTTGCACAGCCCTCGTGTCCAATACATGCCCAGAGTGTGTGCCCAAACAATGGCGGACTTTGATAATTGGTGCTGCAGTCTACCATACTCTGTTCACCTCTAAGCTGAGAGTGCGGTGGAAGCTGCGTCCTCGTTAGACCAGTCATACGCCTCTCTTTTGCCTCGTCATCATGCTCCCGGCCATACCCATGCGCGGAGAGCCGGGTCAGGTGATAAGAAGGAGGCAGCTGATTGGTCCGGCAGGCACGTAGCTCCACTGTAGTCTCAGCTTAAGGGTGAATGGAGTATAGATGGCGCACACCTTTGAAAAGGGTCTATTCAAGGGTTGCTGACAAGCTGTAGGTGGCTGCAATACAAATGGCAGAAGCGCATACTGCAATGTTCACTCGTCTCATATCATTTTTATAATAGGCTTTGTTCTTGTCGTGGGCAACACTGGATCCCACCGCTGCCACCATGTCGTGGTCGAGACAGGTTAACGACGACAACTGGTTTATTGCATACTATATGTGGTCTTGTGGGCTGTCGGGCTGGTGGCATCGATTACATGATGGGCCTTGTCTGCCAACCCTCTTTCGCGTCTTTTTGCTGGTGCTTGCCACATGAGGTGCTACAGGGTGACAAACCTGTAACAATGCAGCAAACAGAGATGTTTTAGGCTGGCTTGACACGAAGAAAGTTTTTCAACATTTTGACATCGCAAGGCAAACACAATTTTGGAAGTTTCACGGTCTAAACCAACAAGCACGCCCCACCAAAGGATTGAGGTTTCATTTCCACCACCATGGCCTGACGAGCAGCTGAAATCTCATTTTATCTTGAAGTCGCAATTGCTGCAATGGACTTTTTCCACATACCGACGGCACCAGGCGGTGGCTGCACGAACTAAAAATTGAGGAAGTGACCTGCACTACCAGTCGATAATGGGAGCTATGCTACCAGTTTCTTCGCTCTCTGCGCTGCGGCGCGTGCGCGACAGCACGCGAGCCACGCGAGCAGTACGAAGGTACGCACCTAGAGACTTTCATACCTCGTGATCAGCTTGATAGGGAGAACCAGGGGAACCCACGAAAAACAAGGTAACCTAGCGAGCAACGATGGCGACGGCGGCGAACGGATCAGGAGGCAATCAGAAAGCCGTCTTTTACCCCGTCCTGGCGATAGAGCTGGGCGGCGTTTCCGCCGAGAGAGAGGGTTTTTGGACCGGTTTCGGACCGAAATCAGGCCGCCGGAGCCGAAATGAGCCATAAGAGGTGTTCTACGTCCCCGGCGCCGACGGGAGACGGGGACCCCGCCCCATTGAGGGCGGCCAATCACAAAATAGGAAACTTTCGCTCAATCTGGCGGATTCTCAAAAGTTGGGTGACCATGGGCACGGCCACGGGAGGGGGGATTGACCATACTCTAGGCATAGGAAGAGGCGGTGAAGGCGTGAAGAACTGGTTATTCCGGTGAAGCACAGGTTGCACAGCTGATGACTACGGCTGATTAGAGGTAGCAGCCAGCATTCTACGCGTACTTTTTTCCATACGGACGTTGTTGACTGATCGCGCGACCAACGCGACTTTAAAGAGGGGCATCCGAGGCGTCCACCCAAACGTCGTGTTTTTCTTTCCGTCCACTTTCTTTTTTTGTGTAACACAATTATATATATGCTGCAATTATGTGTTCTACTCGCTGATCCACAGCCTCCTTCCGAGTTTCCTCGATTTCTCGTGCCGACTTCCGCCGCTTGGCATCGGGCGCTCGCGCGTGTGCAGAACGCTTCTCGGAAAAGGTCCATTCCAGTTTCTCAAGTTCACAAGCAGCAACCGCTGAAATAGTGACATGCTATTTTCGCTATGATCACCATCGAAAATACAATTAGTTCATGCTCTATAAACTTTTGAAGGGATAACATGCAACTATGCCTCTGTCTTTTGCTGATGCACCTGAAACCATAAATTACAAAACCAAAAAAATAAAACAATCAAATTTTGTTGTTAATTAACCTTCTGAACCTGCAGCGATAATGAAATTAAACTACAAGCATATACAGATTAATTAAAAATATATGTTTAATATCTATCTTGAATGAATTGCTTTATTTTAATTTTAAATGTCCCATTCTTGCAAGCACATCAATTGGAGCGATCGAAATGAGACAGAGGCATCTGGGACATTTGGGATGCGGGTCACCTCTCCACGGCCATTGCTAGCCTGGCTGCAAGCATGCCAGTTGACAATGTCACCAAATACTTTACCAGGAAAAATACATTCGTCTCCATTCATTTACGCCAGCGCACCCATAGTTTGGCACTGTGGGTGCATGCTACCTCCTAGTTGGACCTTCAAGTTGGACCCCAAGCTTCGTCCCGAGCTTCTGGACCCAAACCATTTCGAGAAGATGAAGGTAAGCGAGACGTTCATAGTAATGAGCAGGTCTTGCCTTTCTGTCTTATAAGGTACGGACTCTGGAGCTAGGTTTGAGGTAGCCTAGGGGTTCTCCTGAGTAGCCCTCGAGCATCCGCCGACCACACAAACACTCAAGGAGGTGATCGGGGCCAAACAACAATATGTACGCCACTCATTAAATTCAGCAACAATCTACTCACCAAACCAGTTGTGGAGCGTAAACAGCCTGTTAACATTGAGCAGAATAACTTCAATAGATGCCTTACCTGCAAGCTATAGAGTAAGACCTCATCTCTGCATTGTCAATATTATGGATGTTGAAACAATTGGGCCATGCTTCTGCATGCTTTGCTGCAAATGACGTTGAATTGCGATAGCATTGCATCAGTTAGACGACATCTATCCCATGATATTTCGACCGCACAAAAGTGAGTATGAGAGAGTGGGCGCAGTGAACGCAAAAAATGTTCCCTCGCAAAGCGGAGAGCCCAAAGCTTTGCACTGTCTCGTCTGGAGATATTGTATTCAAGAAACACTCGTCCTGCGGATGGACACTTCAAACGTCGCTGTTGAATCACAAGCAGTGTACACGACATCAAACGAATACGCAAGCTCAGCAGAAAGACACGCCAGCGCTGCCTAGCTAATTTACAAAGATAAGCCTCGCTGACTAGCCTCGACGATACTGCTTGAGATCGAAGACGCCTTTGGCGCGAAACAATACGTAGGATAAAAATACGGTTTTTCAACACAGCAATCTTTAAAGAAGCTGCGCACCGGACGCTTAGCCAACCTCTCTGGACCGCGTGAACCTGGCCCTACTTCCATGCGGATGTCAGACAGCCTATTCCACCTCAGATGGGCCGCCCTGGTTAGCGTCTTTACGAAGAATTTATGCGACTCTTCCTATAGACGCTAACGAAAACAGTGCTGGGGAAAAGCGCCGGGCAGCTCTTCCGCACCACTGTTAATTATCAATGCCTGAAATGTCTAGACGGCAGGGGGAACGGAGTCCCCTGTTCCGATGCCACTGACGCACGCACTCATAACGGCCCGGCGAGTACGCTTGGCATCGTCTTCTCGGAGGCATCCTCGAACGTTTCCGACCGAGCTCCTACTCGGGTCTGATGATTCACGGGGACTATGGACCAGACGCGTTGCACGATATCTCAGCTTGCCGCTTTAAGGCGTCTCAGCGTCTTTCGTAATGAAGCCGTACGACATGGTTATAAAGCTCGTCGCGCACAAGGTCGCGTGGGCGCAACTGCAATCATGTGACAGGCGACGTCACTTGTTGACATGACGTCGTCAGTGACGTCACTTCGAAAATGACGTCATATCCTTCCGGTACGTCACTTTCTGTGCAAACGGATTTTCGGTTTGGTCAGTCGGCTCGTTGGTTGCGGACATCCAGGGTTCCATCATAATGCGTTCTGTTATAAAACCTTCGAGGCTTTCGGAAGAGCGACCATTTAGAATATGACTATATAAGTGTTCCGTGCGGAGCAGAGGCGAAACCTTTTGGTAGACAAATGAGGAGCGTTCTTGTATACTATGTGTCAACCTGTGAAAGGCTTGCAGAGGCGCGTTGCAACATACCTTTGACTGTATTAATCTGATGTTTAGTATCTTTACATGGCTTGACATGTGCCACCATCTGTCCGCCGGTATTGTTAATAGCCGACTTTACTGACACGAGCAAGGCCAAGCAATTGGGGGAGGGTGGAAATTCTATCAGACTCGAAATAGCAGGGCCACCCTTAAAATGTTTTCAACAAAATCAAACAGGTTTTGAAATCGAGGTCGGTGACATTTATAGCACTACAACTATCTAAGTGACCATGGAGTGTGTGCTTTACTGCAGTGTGGGCATCGAGCACAGAGAAACACTGTTAACTTAAATTCAAAAGTGTTGTGCTCATTTAGTGACAACAACTTTAAGAGCGTCTTAAGAACCCGTAAGCAGCGCAAAAAACATCTGTGTCGACAACACGAGTGTAAGTTATCCACATTCACCTCTATATGTCCTCATGCATTTCTTTGACTGGCTGAAAGTGCATCTTTCAGACTTTAGGTTTTCGTCCCTTCAGCTGAGTTTACCAAACATTGCATAGGCTTGAGAATCTGAAATTATCTGCATTTCTCTGTTTGTGGGTGAGCACTGCCCCGTGGGTGCTGAGCCACTCAACGGCCACCGCCCTTCGCTTCCTGGTGGAGAACCATGGATGGAGTAATGACTTCCTCACAACGGCCTTGTTCTTTGAACGGGTTAATAAGTGGTTTGACCTCAGGAACAGCAGGCACCTGGTCCTTTCGAACAGTGGGCAAAACGAGGCCTGCTACAAAGACCCACCGGACAATTTTAGCAATCTTAAGGATCAGCTGATCGGTCTGACAATCTGAGGACGGAGTGTTTAAACCTGTGCAAACGGGCGTAATTCTCTCAACCAAGTCCATTTAAACCTGCAGCAGAATCTCAATGAGACACACTCCTTTTTATTTATCGTGGCATCCTGGTTCACACAGGATTGCCTGGAAAACTTGTTTTCAGTAGTACGACAGGGCAATCCTTTGCCAACTCCACTAGGAGTTTAAGATGGCGCTAAAGATTATTACCCTGTCACAGTACCTCAAGGTTTCCAAGGCTAAGGTTCTACGAGCTGGACGATGCTTTGTTCTGCCTGACAGACCATCGCATACCTAAATGTACTGCCAACTGTGCCCACTGACACTTTGCTTATGGGAGCGGAATTAACCATGTCACATCCTGAATAGAATAGCTTTGACTATGACGGTGGGTACGTGGTGAGGACAGTCATTAAAATAATGCCACGTGTGAAACCTGTGCTGCAGCTTTTCAAGTCTGCACAGCACCTGCAAACAGCCTCATTAGGCTCCAAAATTATGTCCCAGACGCAATGAGTTGTCCATCTGAGGCTTCAGGCACCTTCTTCGCAATTTGTGAAACAGTGCTTCGCAGCCTCATCCAAGATTTGATGAGTGCGCAGGGTATCTTGAACAGTCTGTCGCAAGGATGGCCACATAGAGCCAATGTCTTCAGCTGCCCGAGTGCCACGAGATAGAAACTAAGCTTATCAGGCGGTTCTGTCTCTCACGGCTGCAACTGTTCCTGCGGGAAAGAGTCGCGGGTTGGCAGCTAGGGTAGCTGAACACAGCGACGTCGCCAGCAAGTCCATGGCTGTACCTCATAGGAGAAATTAGTGTTTCAGATCCTCTCTGCTGAGGTAACTGCTGTCCCTGTTTTCATTATTTCCTTTTGCTTTGCTTTCTGTGTATTTAGTGCAGCTTCTGTTATTTGGTGTGCGCATTGCTTTTCTGCTGAGCTGTAGCCGAATTTTTTCGCTGGCTTTGGATGTTTGTGTGCTCTGCACGTAAGTTTATATAAGCCTCTGCACGCTGTTCATGTTTTATATGCTCCTTTTGCCTGACTTCGCTTTTTTGTTCCTGCTTCGTTGCATAGAAGCCGATACAAACATTTGGCCATGTGAGCCTGTGTTTTCCCTGGTTCTTCTGTTTGCTTTTCTCTTGTAATTAGCCTACACAGTTTTTGTATTCACATGTTTCTCATTTCTTTTGTACCCGCTTGCACGTGGCCGATACCTGAGCTTCTCGTCCTACCAGCCTGCAATGCACAAAAATATTCTGTGGCTTCCGCACTCTCAGGCGAGCAATTACTGTCTGCTTCACTAAAGAGGCTCTTAAGAAAGAGGTCACAACGATCAAGCACGACCTGAAAAAGAACGGGTATCCTGCCAAGTTTTTGAACAACACGTACAAAAAACTTAGACACAATGGAACAGAAGACGCCCCCCCCCTCCACCAACCGCGTATGCGTCCCGTACATCAAGGGCAGAAGCGAGATGCGCGAGCACCTCCTGTACTCGCAGAAGCGGGATCTGTACGTTATTCAAAGGCGGCGGCGTCCGACGTTAAGCCTTTCGGCCGTATCCGCTTCTTTCTCTTTCAACTGAACAGCGGAATAGACTGGAGTCACGTGACCGGTCCTCTGGCACGCGCTCCCACCTCTCCCACTTTCCCACTTCAATATCAAAGCGCCTGACAGCGCTACGAGTAAGAGGACTGTGCGATCAGAAAAGTTAAGAGCACTCTAAAAGAACCCGGCGAGATATACTTGGAGCGACCGACTTCGACCAGTCGAATGGGCATAGGCTTTTCAAAGTGCTCCAGGAGCTGGAAATTGACCAGCTGAATATACCATCAGATTCTCCCTTCGACGAGGCACATTCACTCCTGCGCTAGCCAGCTGTGACGATGACGCACTGTCGCTCGCTCTTGCTGCCATCGACACTTGCTTGTGCTTTTTCGGCCTTTGTTCTTCCTCTTGTTTTTGGCACAAGTTCGCCGGTTAAACCCTTTATTTTTAGCTCAATATTCATTGTCTCGTCGCCTTCATCTGTGACAATATCTCCAGGTACGCTTGTCGACCAAGAGTGCAGTGCTGGTGCACTCGCATCGCAACAAGGTGCTAGAGTCCCCAAGAGCATCGCCTGGCCCAGCTTAGCCTAGCCACGGAATTTCAGCCTGGCCGAGCTCTGCAAGCTCGGCTGCCATCGCCCTTCACCAGAATGGCCTCCACCTTGCAAGTCCCAGACCAGCTGAGCAGTGAAACTGACAACAGCCGCAGCAGGTCGACACCTATACCACCTGAGGGCGACCACAGTGGAGGGCAGGTAAGTTTTACTGATTAGCTGGATAGGCCTTGCTATGTAGGCAGCAATCGTGAGCAGGAGGACCCGTCAGATGAATCCAGAGACTCGGACAGTGACACGCGCATCGACACGGAGAAAGAACCGGACGTACCTTCCGAATCTCGGAGCGACATTAGACTTGGTATGAGGATGTGCACAAGCCTCATAGACGACGGGATAAATGCCACACCACGGCCGGTTTGCTTTAAAGATAACCGCAATTAAAATTTAACTCGAGTACTTGGATGAAACGTTTTGGGTAGCATCACTGGCAGAGTCGGGACGTCGGACAAAAATGACAGCAACTGAGCACGGTTAACTTTCAACCGCAAGCAAAGTTAACCGAGCTTCAAGAAAACTCAGCCCGGACGGGTTCTTATGATCGGAAGCAAAAGCTGGCCACCCATTTTACCGTTCAAAAACGCTTAATTGTGCCTCAGGTTCGCCAATCTAATTATGATCTTGCGCCAACTCTTGGCGATTTTAACATGCTAACATTGCACGAGGTGATACAGAGGAGTGTGATGCCCCTGGTGTGCCGGACACCAGCTACGCGCTCTTTGCAGAGAAAACTTTCTAAGGTAATACTTCAAAGGAATCTCTAGTGTGTGTTACAGTTGTGTTTACATTTTCAGTGACCAACAGGACCCTGAGAATGTGCCACCACATAAGGAGCGCAAGTCATTATCTTTAGGGCTGGCTCTTGGAGCGCTTCCGGGTATACCGCAAATACTTTGCCCCTTGCGGCAACAGCACTCCAGTCAGCGGCACTTTACTGACGATAACAATCACCTGTACAAACGAGTACAAAGGAACGTGGAGGAGCCAGCCAAAGGTGGGTAACAGAGCAGCAGGCAATCCATTGATTTGTGCGGTGATTCTCTTTTCAGGCGCCGATGTGGCAACTACCTGAGGTTGCTGAGTTCTTTCAATATCTCCACCGTCTTGACCCGCCTCTACTACTAGTACTAAAAGGGTTACCTGCTGTCTTCCATGAAACAGGTCAGATAGGAAGGGGCTTCGAAAATTAAGTGGCATTTAAAAGGCATATTCGCTTGCCAGTTCTACGAGCGATGCAACACCGAGCTCCTGGAAGGACTACGAGGCAAGGCCATCGATTTGGCTGGAGATGGGCGCTGTGATTCGCCGTGATCCTCAGCGAAGTACTGCACTTACACCTTCCACGAGGAGATCACCGAAAAATTCATCCCGATGGAGCAGGTACAGGTTTGCGAGGTACGATTTACTAATCAAAGCAAAGGAGGTTACTGTAAACTGATATACCTTTTTTTAATCACTGTTCTTTAATATTCCTTTTATGTTGGAGTACAGTGACTGTTGAGTCAATAAAGATATACATATTCGGATCAGTCAGATGCAGTGTCCTCGAGCAATGCCATGAAGAAGGTAACCTTAGTCCGTGGTTTCAACACGCTCAAGGATCAAGGCTTTACGATTAGCTCTTTCATGTCAAGTATGTAAAAATTGCCAGATAGATTGCCAGCTCATTTGTTATTTTCAGGCTCTGTACCAAAGAAACCCTTATGGAGACCGCCACCCGGGTGTGCAGCACCACATGAGGACCCTGGAGAGGGGCACAACGCACTACATCGACAAGTCGCACCTCTCAAAACGCTTGTTGAGCAAGTTATTATTCTTTTCCTATATGGAAATGGCCAGTTTGAGGCACACCTAAGAACCAAACACTTTTCTAGGACTGAAGAAGTCTCCAGGTAGCCAGTCGGAGTGGCTTCTGCAAGGAATTGAAGGTGTGGATCCAGCCTGTCACCAATCACCTTTACTTCTGTGCCATGATGGGGGAATGCAACGGCCCACTTCTGGTGAGTATGTGGCTGAGGCTCCTGAATCAAGTGCCGAACAAGCACAGCTGGCCATGGCCGGACCCTACGACGAGTGCCTCACCGGTCACTCGCTGATCGCACGTGACTACAGGTTTTCCCGCTCATTTTAATCCAAGCGACGACCAATTTAATCCCGGGGTCACTCAATTTAATCCAAGCGCCATACAATTTAATCCAAGCGCCACACAATTTAATCCGGGTCAGTCAATTTAATCCACAATATATATATATCCACTTATTGTGTTCAGTGGTCGTGTTTCGCTTACACATTTGGTAACTTAGAACAATTGTTTATACAATTAGAATTTTTGGGGGCAATTGATAATTTGATTACTAATGTGATTACTTTGAGTTACTAGTCCCACTATTGACGAGGCTTAATTGATATGTTGGTTACTCTTTTTAGAGCGCAGCTCTTAGGCACCCGTTTCCGGCTTGAGCGGCGTCGGCGTCGGCGTCGCCGTCGCCGTCGGCGTAACCACGCGGTGCATGATGGGTAAATTCCCCGCTAAATTTAGCGGAAAATTTTCCCCGCTAAGTTTAGCGGAAAATGTTTTCCCGCTAAATCTAGCGGCAAATTTTCCCCGCTAAGTTTAGCGGAAAATTTTCCCGTTAAATCTAGCGGAAAATTTTCCCGCTATATTTAGCGGAAAATTTTCCCCGCTAAATCTAGCGGAAAATTTTCCCAGCTAGATTTAGCGGAAAATTTCTCCCGCTATAGTCTAGCGGAAAATTTTCCCCGCTAAATCTAGCGGAAAATTTTTCCCGCTAAATTTAACAGAAAAATTTTCCCGCTAAATCTAGCGAAGAATTTTCCGCTAGATTTAGTGGGGAAAATATTTCGCTAAATATAGCGGGGAAAATTTTCCGCCCGATTTAGAGGGGGAAAATCTTCCGCTAAGCTTGGCGGGAAAATTTTCTGCTAGAATTAGCGGGAAAATTTTCCGCTAGATTTAGCGACGAAAATTTTTCCGCTAGATATAGCGGGGAAAATGTTCCGCTAGATTTAGCGGTTAAAATTTTCCGCTAAATATAGCGGGGAAAATATTTCGCTAGATTTAACGGGAAAATTTTCCGCTAAATATAGTGGGGAAAATTTTCCGCCCGATTTATGGGGAAAATTTTCCGCTAAGCTTAGTGGGGAAAAATTTTCCGCTAGATTTAGCGGGGAAAATTTCCGCTAGGTTTAGCGGGGAAACTTTTCCGCTAAACTTAGCAGGGAAAATTTTCCGCTAGATTTAGCGGGAAAACATTTCCGCTAAACTTAGCGGGAAAAATTTTCCGCTAAATTTAGCGGGGAATTTACCCATCATGCACCGCGTGGTTACGCCGACGGTGACGGCGACGCCAACGCCGACGCCGCTCAAGCCCGAAACGGGTGCCTAAGAGCTGCGCTCTAAAAACAGTAACACACATATCAATTAAGCCTCGTCAATAGTGGGACTAGTAACTCAAAGTAATCACATTAGTAATCAAATTATCAATTGCCCCCTAAAAAGTCTAATTCTATAAACAATTATTCTAAGTTGCCAAATGCGTAAGCTAAACACGACCACTGAACACAGTAAGTGCATATATATAAATATTGTGGATTAAATTGACTGACCCCGGGATTAAATTGTGGCGCTTGGATTAAATTGTATGGCGCTTGGATTAAATTGAGTGATCCCGGGATTAAATTGGTCGTCGATTGGATTAAAATGAGCGGGAAAACACTGTAGTTCCGGGTAAGTTCAGTATTTTATTATTTGTTCGTCATAACCCTTTTGTGATTCTGATGGGGGCAAGAATACATACAGTATTTCTCAACAATATTTGCCAAAGCTGTGTATTGATTCCAGGCACACCAGCTTACAAGAATCTACGAAGAATTAATTCTAACTCCCGGTACGTCAAGGACCTCAAGCACCTGCAGTCTGGGTCCCAGACGTGATCTGTGGAATCCTTCAACAGCGTGCTCGTTAAATTTGTCTCTGTTGCGGACATTCTGTCCAGAAGGAATGAAGGCAAGGTGAGCCAACGATTATGGGCACTTTACCTGCGCCTTTATGATCCACCTTCCTGCCTCTCTTCAGAGTAGCATATGGGTTCTTGGAGCACCAAACCTTCCTCAATCAAGGTCATCTTGCATCTAGTTTGTTGTTGTCTATCCATGCCGCCTCGACCTTACATTCTCTAAATTGGCGAGGAGATCGGACTATAGGGGTAAAGTTTCATTATCATCATCTTCTACAAACAATCGCTGTGTGATAAAGAAGTCCGGCACTAGCACTCGCCTAGCGTACGCCGCATCATTTCCGCGCTTGCTGCATAATTGCTTGCAGCGATATGGTGCGCAGCGCTTGCTGCGTACCACAGTGCTCGAAGCATGCTTTCGACCTTGGTATACGCAGCGCGAAGGACTGCAGCACGTATGCGACGATGCGGAGCACACTGTCCGCCGTCGACTCTGGTGCAACGCTGCACTTCATGGCATGATCGCCGTTGAGCACGCGCTGTCCTTCAACGAGACACCGCTTGCTTTTGCCGAGGTCGTTTGCCGAGGATGGAAGGAATAGCACACCTTGCATCTAAGGTGGATGCCATCCTAAATTTTGAGGCTCCGTCAGGTTCATCGAAGCTAAAAGCATTCCTGGGACTGGTAGAATAATATGGTAAGTTCATCCCCACTGCTCTACAGTTGTCGCGGCCCTCCGGCGACTACTCCCGTAAGGGTGTCTCGTTTGGTTGGTTCCCGGAGGCCGAGGCTAGTTTCCGGAAAATCAAGGAATGCATTAAAAATGTCACAACTTCGACAAAGTTCGATCCAACCCTGCCGATTGTCATAACGACAGATGCATCTAACTGCGGTTTAGGCGCTGTCTAATGGTACGTTTACACTTGCGGATCCGCCAGCGAATCCGCCCAGCTTTTGCCGCTGGGGCGAAACGCTGGGCGGAAAACGCGGCGGAGAGCCGTTTAGGTCCGGGACCTATTTCTGCCGCCGAACGAGGCGTTTCGCTGACCGGAAGTGACATTCTTGCGCAGCGCGACGCTGCCTACGTCACGACTTCCGGGAGCAGCAGCGTCCGGGAGAGACGGCCGAGGTGGGAACTCTCGCGCCTTCTCGTCATATTTGACGGGATGTTACGAGAATAGCTGCCGCAGCCGGCGCCGCCGCCGCCGCTCGAGGAAATAGATGTAAACGCAATCCGCTCGTCGCCGCCGCCGCCGGGAGCGGATCCGCTCCCGCGGCAGCGGATTTCTTCTCAGATGTAAACGTACCATTAGAGCAACAACATGGTAATAAACTTTGTTCTGGAGCGTTCGCTTCACGCTCACTCACAGATACCGAGCGCCGGTACTCCACGGGAGAGAAAGAGGCCTTCGCATGCATCTGGGCATGCGGAAAATGGCATGTCCCTTTTGTTATAGGTGTTGTGTCGGTGATACAAGAAGCGCGTACCGCCGAGCGCGTGCTTACGCGACATGCCCGGCTACCGGCGTAACGTTCCACCCCAGCTGTTCGGTCTCCTGATGGCTCCGGCAGTCTTGCAATAAACATGGTACACATCGCGACACTGTTAGCGCGAACACGACATTGCGCGCATTTTCGCATTTTACTTTTAGATAGTGTTAGCGAGCACGAAATTTAATCGCTTACATTATAGAACTAAATGAGCTCTTTCCGTAGCAATAATAACTTGGATGACATCCCTTGGTTTCAAAGATAAAATCTGGAAAAAACAGCGATCGCTTGTTCGTGCTAACAGTGTCGCGCTCTGTACAGCGAACAGCCCCATCGGCCTGGTCCTCTGGATACTACACAGTGGCGCCGAGGACACGGATTTTGCTGCGACCACTGGACGCAAGAACGGTCGGGCACATCTCCAGCTGATGTTTCAGCAGCTGATAGCTCAAGCCAACGAACAGGGGAGCAGCAGGAAGTCAGGATGGCGTTATTTGGGCAAGTGGAATCTTTTGACGACGCGCGATGTGACTGGTTATCGTATGCGAGCGCGAACGCTGTCGCGGACTCAGGCAGAGTTGACGTGGTCATAAGTCTAATAAGACTTGACACGTGCAAATTGCTGAGAAGTCTAGTAGCGCCTGAGGAGCCTTCGCTGAAGAGTTTTGAAGATTTCCTTGCGATTTTGCGGAACCACTTTTCGTCGCGGCCATCAGTCATCGCAGAAGGGGCCATTTCTCGAAAAAGAACTCAAGAGGAAGATCAATCAGTTGCCAAATATGTAGCAGAGCTAAGAAAAATGGCACAGACGTGCAACTTCGGCAATAATCTGGACGAGACTGTCAGAAACAGGTTCGTCTGCGGATTGCGTCGCGCAGACATCCCGCGAGTTTTGTTTGCTGAAGGCCAGAGTTTGACATTCAAGAAAGATGAGGAAAAAGCATTGACTGTCGAAAGAGCCACCGTGAACGTGCAGGCATGTCATGATAAGCAGACCGACCAGCCTGGGTTGCAGAAGCTGACGGTGGTGAAACTAAAAGCAGTGGCGGCCCAAGAAAAATGTTTCCGTTGTGGATCTCCCAAGCACTTTGCCTCGCCATGCCCGCACCGCTAACGTTATCTGCTATAACTGCAACGAGGGGGTATTTTAAACGTTTCTGTAGAGCACCGCCGACACGCCAACCAGGCATAGCAAAGAATTTCCGAAATTTGGTAGCTGAGGAAAATAAGAACAGCGAAGCAATATATGGTCTCGAAGGTAGCAACACCAATGCCCCCTTCTATTATAGTGAGTATTCACTGGACGCCATATTCGTGGGTGCTGTTTAGAGCGCATGCTCAGAACGAGCTCACATCAATAGGCTGCTAAGACCGGCACTCTTGATGGTGCGGAATGCATGTTGCAAAAGAACTGTGGAAGCTCGCCATCAGCACGCGCTCAGCACTCGCGCACACAGCTATGGCCGCCAGTGAATACTCCCTTTACCCTCGAGGTCGGGAACACGCCATTCCGGATGGAATTGGATACGGGGGCTGCTGTGTTGATTATGTCAATGCGTCAGTTCCAAGCACCGTTTCCGGGCACGGAGCTGACTCCGGCGTCCATAATACTGCGCACGTACACCGGCAAGACGGTCAAGCCAAAGGGGTGGCGATGGTGGATATAGAGTATCAAGACTTCAAAGGGCAGCTGCCGTTCCATGTACTGGAGGAAGTCGGGCCGCCTTTGATTTGCAGAGATTAGGTTCACAGACCAAAGTTCGAACTGTGTTCGCTTAAACCAGTCAGTGTTGACGTGAAAGCGTCGCTCCAAGGCATCCTAGCAAGCTACCGGGATGTATTTAAGGACGAGCTGGAATGCATGAAAGGAGAAGGGGCTCGTCTAAGCCTGAAAACAAGTATGACTCCGAAGTTCTTGAAAGCTCTAAGTATGCCGTTCGCACTGAAGCCAGCTGCAGAGGAAGAGCTAAAAAGGCTGAAAGCGGCTGGCGTCATTGAAGCAGTAAGCACAAAGTGTCTATGCCACACCAGTCGTTCCGGTAATCAAGAAGGACGGGTCTGTACGTCTATGTGGGGACTATAAAACAACAGTTAACCCGTGTCGGGACATGGAACAGTACCCATTGCCCAGGTTGGAGGACATGCTAGCAACGGTGGCTGGAGCGACGGTTTTCTCCAAGATTGACCTAAGTCGGGCGAACCAGCACGTTCCAGTCCATCCCGAATCACAACAGTATCTAACCATCAACACGCACAGGGGCCTTTTCTGTGTCAAGCGCTTGGCTTTCGGCATCGCGTCAGCACCAGCAATATTTCAGAAGATAATGGATAGTTTTATAGCGGGAATCGAAGGAGTTACATGTTATCTCGACGATATCCTGATAACGGGGAAGACAGCCGTGGATCATCTCAAGAATTTAGAGCAAGTACTGAAGAGGCTAAGTGACAAGGCTGTCCGAGTCAAGAAAGAGAAATGTAAGTTCTTGGTGCCAAGTCTGAAGTTCCTAGGGCATCAGATCAGCGAATAAGGGATAGTTGTGTCGGGAGAAAACGTTCAAGCAAACCAAAATGCGCCTAGGCCACAAGACTCCAAACAGTCATGGCCGTTCGTGGGGATGGTGACATTCTACGGATAGTTTCTCCCCGATCTGCTCGACTACGCTAGCGCCACTGAAAGAGTTAGTGCAAAAGGATGTCACCTGGGCCTGGAGCAAGCACTGTCAAGACGCTTTTGACACGGTGAAGAAGCTTCGGGTTGATGCACCTGTTCTGGCACACTACGACCCAAAAGCAGACCTTCAAGTATCATGTGATGCATCGGCATACGGTCTTGGAGCTGTCCTGTCTAGGGTGTTCTCGATGGTGACATTCGGCCTATCGCGTTTGTGTCGAGAGCTTTGACACAAAGTGAGAAAAACTACAGCCAGCTAGAAAAACAGGCGCTAGCCATTATATTCGGCTTGCAGAAATTTCACGTGTACCTGTTTGGACGATCGTTTCTTGTTCATCACAAACCACGAACCCAAGAAGGGGATTCCAAGCATTGCCGCGGCACGTCTGCAGAGGTGGGCGATCACCCTGTCCGCCTACCAGTACCGGTTGGTTTACCGGCCGGGACGACTGAACGTGGAGGCAGACTGTTTGTCACGGCTTCCTGTTCCTGGGTGCAGAGAAGAGGATTACGAGGATGACGTCGCCGCGTTTCTCAATCTCCGCCTGCAGTCTTTTCCAGTGAGTAGCCAGGAGATAGCTCAGTTTACCGCGAAAGATGAAGAGCTCTCTCAAGTCGCCAGATTCCGCACCGCATCATGGCCCGCAAAAATAGAAGATAGGCTGAAGAGCTACTATGCAAGAAGGAACGAGCTGACCTGGCACGTACCAGCGTTGCCTGTTGTGGGGAATGAGGGTTATGATTCCACTAGGACTGCACGAACGCGTTCTGGAAGAGCTGCATGAAGGGCACCCGGGAATCGTAAAAATGGAAGAACTGGCGCGCAGCTATGTATGGTGGCCAGAGGTAGATGCAGACATTGAACACCGCGTCAAGTCGTGCGACCCGTGCCAGCAGCAGCAGTCTTCCCGGTCCAGCCCCGCTGCATCCCTGGTCCTGGCCAACTCGCCCGTGGCAGAGGCTGCACTTGAATTTTGCGGGACCCTTCCAAAACCACCAGCTTCTGGTGAGCGTCGACTCCCACTCCAAGTGGCCCGAGGTTTTTGTGATGAACAGCACCTCGGCCGAAGCCACTATTGAAAAGCTCAGGGAGCTGTTTAGTCGTTTCGGTCTGCCAGATGGTATTGTTAGCGACAATGGCCCCCAATTTTGTTCTCAAGAATTTCACACTTTCTTGCGAGAGAACGGTGTGAGGCACGTCAGGACCGCCCCCCTACACACCTCTGTACCAGAGTAACGGAGCCGTGAGGACACGAGCGACTTCTATTCGTAGCCACTAAAAGAAGCTTTACGAAAAGACATGCCAGGTCGACCCCTGTCCTTGCGACTGGCAAGTTTCTTGTTGACTTACAGAAACACACCTCACGCCACAACCCTTCAGAGTCCAGCGGAGTTGCTA
Source organism: Ixodes ricinus (assembly GCA_037355805.1). Classification (NCBI taxonomy): domain Eukaryota; kingdom Metazoa; phylum Arthropoda; class Arachnida; order Ixodida; family Ixodidae; genus Ixodes; species Ixodes ricinus. Next base: position 5,901 of record JAZHYW010003639.1, on the reverse strand, counting down.
CTTGGACTGCGGCTCACTACCCGGCTGGATAGACTTCGACCCTCCACCGAGGAAATCGTTCACCACAAGCAGGATATGCTACAGGTGAAACACAGCGGTCATCCGCAACATCTCGAACTTGGGGATAAGGTCTATGTCAAGAACTTCCGGCCGGGGAACCGTTGGTTGCCCGGAGTTGTCGTGGCTCGGTCGGGACCAGTGTCTTACAGGCTCCGCGTGACTACGCCGAGGCGAACCTTCGTGTGGCGGCGACATCAAGACCATCTGCGATTGCGGGAGACCTCTACCCCGGAGACGCCAGAGGGCGACTTGCTGATACCGAGTGCCCTGCCGACGTCGTCACCCCGAGGGCAAGGGGAGCTTGAGGACGAGCCGCCTGGAGATCAGCCACCGATGTTCGAGGGACAAGAAACTGGATCAACTCCATTCTCGGGCCCCTCCTTGCCACAGCCGCAAGGAACACTTCATCGGTACCCCGACCGGCACCGGCGTCCGCCTGATAGGTTTTCGCCTTAAAGAAGAAAAGTGTGCCGTCATACTCTTATCTAAAACTGTAAATATTTAAGGTTTCTTTCGTGTGTGGGTTTGTTATATCGTATTTATTCGCACGAACTTTCCTGTGACTGCCGCCGAAGGGTTTACTTGTTTTTAACTAAGTCTGGGGGAGTGTTGTATCGGTGATACAATAAGCGCGCACCGCCGAGCGCGTGCTCACGCGCCATGCCCAGCTACTAGCGTAACGTTCCACTCCGGGTGTTCGGTCACCCGATGGCTCCGGCAGTCTTGCAATAAACATGGTACAGCGAAGAACCCCATCGGCCTGGTCCTCTGGATACACATAGGGACGGATCACCAAGCACTGATTACGCTCCTCTCCAACAAGGGTTCTGGAATCTGACCGTTGCGTATCACGCGTTAGACTTCGCGCTTGTTAAACTACAATTTTAAGCTGGAATATCTCAGAGGAAGCAATATGTGGTAGCCGACGCATTTTCAAGGCTTCCTTTGCAAGACACAGAGGACGGCACAACGTTTGAAGATGACGTGGTCGCTCTTATTACGGTTCCTTTAACCCAAGTGGATTTTCAAGTGGCTACGGCGAACGATCCAGTTTTGCCTGCAGTCATTCGGTATACAATGTCGCCAGTAAGACATCTACCCGGAACTCAGGCCATACTTCCACGTCCGAGAACAAGTATCTGTATACGCTGACCTGCTTTTTCAAGGAGAAAAGATTGTGGCGCCGGAGACATTACGTGAGCATGTCATTGAATTAGCTTACGAGACACATCAAGGGATAACAAGAACAACCAGTGTCATCAGGGATAAGTACTGGTGGCCTCGTATGAACCAAGAAGTAAAGTTCGAGGAAGAGCATTGTACGGTCTGTCATTCAACGGACAAGCCCGTGAAGGCATCACCTGCTCCCCTGCAACCGGTACAGTTTCCGCTGGAGCCGTGGTGAGAAACTCGGCGTAGACATCGTAGGGCCAGTTGACCGCGCACCTCCCGGTCAACGATTCTTTATCGTCCTTATTGACTACCATATATAAATGGCCCGAGGTCCAACCGGCAGGTACAGTTACATCGTCTACTATAATAGCCTTTTTAAATAATGTTTTCGCCCGCGAGGGTCTTCCTTGTGAGATTGTTTCTGACAATGGGGCGCAGTTCGTATCGCGGGAATTTGAAGAGTTTCTCCGCCAGAATGGCATCAAACATCTTCGAGCATCTTTCTACCACCCACAATGTAATGGCCAGGTTGAGCGATTTAACAGGGCTGCTTAAGTCATGTCTCCTGCTTGCTATCGCCCAAGGACGTCCGCTCCCGGAAGCCGTGCCAAAGTACTTAGAAACTTATCGGCGAACTCAACACCCTGCAACAGGCCAAGCACCCTCGATCCTGCTGCACAGGGAGAACACACCGCCTCCACGCTTGATATACAAGGAATGCCTACCCGGCACATTCCACCAACCACCCCTGCAGAGCGTGCACAACTTCATCAGCGAGTGTGTGACTATCAAAATAGAACAAAGTCGTATGCAGATGCCCGCCGAGCTGTACGACAACCCCAATTTGTGCCAGGACAAACAGTACGAATATTCCAACCGCACAAGTCACATAAACTGCAGAGCAGATATTCAAGACTACAAATCATTCAAGCTCAGATTGGACCAGCCACCTACCAGTTTGCGGATGGTCGACGATGGAATGCCGCGAAGTGAACCAAGACTTCAGTTCCACCTGAAGAAGAATGCGTTGATTTTGACTCCGATGAGGACTTCCCTGTTCTTCAACCTTCAAACGGAGCGAATCGTCCTGTGGTACAGCGCTACTCAAGTGTACCAGCGTCTAGTCCTGATCACAGCCATATTCCTGCCGCCGGGTCTGTTCCTGGTCCTGTCGACGCCACTGCCAGTGGACCGGTTCCTGAATCTAGAAGTGCTCCTGCACTTAGACGTGATTTCGCCAATGTTCCAGGTGATGACCGCTTCCTGCCTTAGGTTCGTGTTCTTCAACTGTCCATGATCCAGTTCGTTCTCCCTCTCCACGTGCTGAGAGCGACCTTATGCCGTCATGTCCGGGCACACCAACTTCTATGCCACAGCTTGAAGACGGCAGTGCTGTGAGTGTTAGTATCAGTGAAAATATCGTGTGTGCGCCAGCACCAGACGTCGAAGGAGAGGTGGAACCTCCAAGTCGACCTGTTCGCCAGCGGCGATCACCAAAACGCTTTAGAGACTATGTATTAACAATTGTTGACGTAGTGGAGTATAATTTTAATCAATGCAGGTTTAACAAACGGGATGTCACAAATGACATTACAAAGAATACTAACAAACTAGCTTGCCACTCACTACACAAAACTGATAGTTGATAAGACACCGCAAGCAAACCTACTGCTTTTGCAAAGTTTCGATTATTCTTTTTTTTTTGCTGTCAAAGGAATGAAAGACGGAAATTTAGAAGTGCTTATTGAGAACGTGGTTGAGAAGATGAGGACATTTTGGTATTCACTTTGTCAAGTCAGACTTTGCTAAATGACTTTCTTGAGCTCTGAGTTGTGTCTTGTCAGAACGGCGTACTGTGTTTTGTCACCGCATCTCCATGTGTGCTTATTTTTATTAATCGAAGGGAGAGTGTTGTGGATTGTAAAAGACGAATGCTTGGTTCTTGGGACGCGTGAATAAACGCGCTAGCGCGTGGCGCCGGACTCTGCCTGACCACCGCCCTGTCTCAGACGGGTGTCTTCTTACGGCCTCGACACTCCCACACGGGCTCAGCCGTTCCCGGCCTAGACCACCGGCGGCCGCATCCAGCCCGGACTGCCAGTGACACCGTGAGTGCCCCCTACGGCCGCAATCGGCGACGGAGTTATCTGTAAACTGTAGCCACCTGACTATGCAGATTCCACACCCGGCCGAAGAAAGTACGCCTACAAGGGCAAGCCTCCCTCGGGCAAGCCATCGTCTGCTCCAGAAACGAGGAAGGAGGCAACCGGTCACAGCAAGTGACAGCGACAGCACCCACGCCAACGACACAGGCGACACCAATTACACGACTACAAAAGAGGCACACACGGCATCAACAGCGGCAGCCGGCGACGAAGTTATCTGCAAACATTAACCATTATAATTTATAAAAATCATTTTATAGAGCACTACTTTTAAATTAGAAAACAAATATATATTTTTTATTTGCTTAACGATCTTTGTCATTCTTCTCATAGCTTGCACATAAACGTGTTTTGCGAAGTTTGGCACACTGAGCATTTAGCGTGGAAGAGGCTGCCCTCGGGCAACGTTGAGTCGTAAAAGCACGCGAAATTGCCAGAGTTTTGAATGACATGTTTGATGTTTGACGCACTCGCTCCTTAACTTCTTGCACGACGTCGCGTGTTCTAGTACATTTTAGCGACGACAACAAGCAGGACGTGGCCAAAACAGAAGACATTCGCGGTAAGCGATTGTTGGCGACGGTGGGAGACAAAGTCAATGTAGATTGGCGCGGCATGGGTATTTACCGAGCAGTGGTAGTAAACGTTGCAGGTAAATTGTTCTGGTGGCTAAGTTTGCACGATCTCTTGTAAATACCATATTTTTGTTTAATTTCATATAATGAACATGACCTGTCCCAGAGAAATGAACGACCTGATTGCAACTAAGAACAAGGGGTGCAACCAATTTTTGTCAAATTCCTCTTTTCTTTCTTTTTTTAATGTAATATCGCGGCCGCTGGCTTCCTTAAAGAAAAAAAAACGCAATCAACGGCGTCTGATAGTGTTGTGGAATGCAGTGCTACCGAATATGTTGGTTGATTTATGAATATAAAAACGACAGCTGAAGAAAATTTATTATTCTTTTGGAATCGCGTTACTGACCACGGCTCCGAGGCAAAACGGTGGCCTACCGGTCTCTGGTTGACCAGTTCGGATTCCGACCGAGGTGCCCACACTATGACGAAGCCCTAGGTTGAACGCAAAAAATGTCCAGGGGGTCTAAATTAATCCCTAGCTGTCCGCTCGGGCGTGCCAGATGCACTTGGTTGGTTGGGCACGTAAACTCCCAAATTTTTTTTTATTGACCACTGCAGACTCTGATTTGTATTTCTTAGTTATCTTTTTAAATATTCATCTTAGCTGGTACATTAACAATGCAAACGTGAGATTTATAGCTGGTCGTCAATCTATACGCGGAAACGATGAGCTTCCATCACGCCGACCACGTCGATCATCACCACCGACGCCATGTTTTTCGCTGCAGACAGGCGGCTATGCGCAGACTCAGTCTGATCTTTCTCTTGCTTCGTTTACCACATGATAGATGGCGTATAGCTCCCTCCAAGCATTATAAAATTCGGCAATTTCTGTTACATCGCTAATTATTCAACAAAATGTGAATCAGAATATTCTTTAACAAAACTTTTAAAGAAACATTTGCCGGCCATTTATTGTTTAGGATCACGACGCTGGTGAGGGCAGGCTCTTGATCCAATAGGCGATGTGGATTTGGCTGAAGCGCCGTGGCACCGCAGATGCATCGCAGTGAAAAGGCAGAGGCTCTTGGTTTTTGTGTTTTGGTTTTATTTTCACACCTTTTACGACGTTCGGTGGACGGAATTCGATTTAAAAATTGTTTCATGATCCCTTTAACAGCAAGAAAATAAAACATACACACACACATAAGCACACGCACGCACACACACACATACATACACAAACACACCCTTACAAAAAATTGTTACGCTTTTCTGTTGAAAAGCTGTTGAAAAAGTCAATAGAGGATATATAGTGTCAACAGCTTTTTTCTTTACTTTCTTCTGAATATTGGCCCACTTTTCTAATGAAAGTCAACAGACTTCCCATGATGCTTTTCTGTTGAAAAGCTGATGAAAAAGTCATCAGAGGATATAAAATGTCAATAACTTTTCATCTGACTTTCTCAGCTTTTCTGTTGACTTTCTTTCGAATATTGGCCCGCTTTGTAATAAGAAAGTCAACAGCCTTTCCGTCGCCTCCAAGATGCTTTTTCTACTGCTTTTCAATTGAAATACTACAGCTTTCAACTGAAAAGCTGCGAAGGTAAAAAGAAAAAAGCTCGTTACAGCTTGAACGATCATTCAACAAAGTTTTGGAAGCTTGCTTTAGCTTTCCATCTCCTCCAAAATAGCTTTGCAGCAAAATTCGTAAAAAAAGAAATGTGATTTTTTTTTTCAATTTTTGTTAGTAAATGGCGTTCTGGTGATATTTGAAGGCACTACTACTACATATATCCGAGAAATACACATTAGGAACGAACACAAACACAGAAACACCATAAAGCACTGAACACCTGAAACACAGTCCCATTGACTGCTCCAGAGCCTTATATTGTCACGAATGACAATTGATGAGGCGGCGA
>JAZHYW010003638.1:0-11777 GCA_037355805.1 Ixodes ricinus | reverse complement strand
GCATTTCTGCGTGGGGTACTGTTTGTTTCAGAAAAATTGAACAGCTGCGGAAAGAAGGGACAATTAATATAATCTTTTAGTGTTCAAGCAAAATAAAATAAAAATAAAATGTTTATACTCAAAAAAATATTGACTGAATATATAGAATAAATTTGTTGTAGTGATTTCCGGTAGGAAACGCCAGTTCCTCGCCTGAGCTCTTTTTAAATCTGGAACATGAGATAAATCGCAACATTTCTAGGTTTACAATTATCAATTACCTTCAAACGACTTTACAAATCTTACGAGGAACATATAATTATTTAGAACACCTCCATGCAGTATGTACTGTTCCCCAAGGGACATTTTGGAACAAATGTTTAAGTGTAAACTTAATGGGAACATTAAGAATACTATGGTTTCCAGAAGGATTGCTTTTGCTCGCCACATTTTCACGTACAAATTGTGATGGAAGCTTCAAGTTCATTTTGCTTACTTACGGTATCTAATATGGACAATTTTCTTCTATTTTCCAGAAATATTGTTAAGGGATTTAGATACGTAGTATATGTCGCCAATGTTCACAGTGAAGTCCGGCAGTGAGATGTAATTAGAACTACTATAATTATTTTTGTAACGCGCTATAGTAATGTCCCAAAATGGTGCCGCTGTTTTACCGCTATTATCGAAGCAAAGATTACGATCGTGAAGTTTAATTGGCCGCGTTTTTTGAAATCTTCAACAATGGGAAAAACGGCAGGATGCGTTTTTAAATGCGCTGATTTTATGCGTCTATTTTTTGTCATAACACCCATTGTTTCGGACTATGTTGCTCAAATGATTTTCATGTTTTGTTTTCAGTGAGCTTTGTTTTCACTGTTAGAAGTCTTAGATTCAAAACTTTCATTAATATTATGAAAATCGAAAAGGGACATAGCCAATATAAACAACACATGCTTTCAACTCAACCACCGTATACTGGCTTTAGCTGATCTTCCGAGTTCGATGGTCTTTGCTGAGTATAGAGTTGAGGCGAGAAGCAAGTAATGGGGTTACTCTACTGTTACACCGAGCTGCGTAGCTTGGCGGTTCGCTGGTGTAAACATCATTCTATCTCGATGTGCTCTGGCGTAAGCATCAGACTATCCGAGTGTGTTCTGGTGCAAGTACTAAATTTGTTCTGTTGTAAACACTAGACTATCCGAGTGTCCTGGTGTGTTCCAGACTTTCCTATTATAAACTTGGTAGCCAGACCAGTTCCAATGTGTTTTGGTGCAATATCAGATTCACATAATGCGTTTTGCGTGCAATATCAGACCACGTTCTTGCGTACACACTTCTAATGTTTTGTTTGCTCATCGTGAAACTCCATCTAATGTGTTTTGCGTGCATCAGATTCATAATGCGTTTTGGAGTAATATCAGACACAATCTAATGCAAGCCTTTGGCAGCACATCACGGTCGTGCATTATCAGTGACCCATCTAATGCAGCCTTTAAGTGCACATTACAAGTCTGTGCAAGTGCATATTTGGCTGTCTAATGGTTTTAATGTGCAGATGAGATCACGGTCGTGTTTTGTGTGCACATTACACCACAGTGTATCTCGATGTACATTGTACAGTAATCCTCTGTCTTCTGGTGTGATATTGGTGACTAGTGAATGCTAATGCGCATCGGAAATGTTAATGTTTTTTAATGTAGTAGTTTAATGTGAGAACACATATTCTAGTGCTTTTGGAATAGAACATGCATATATGCGCACACATGTTCATCGCCCATGCGGCTACTACAACTAAAAGTGCCTCAGGTATCTGCCACAGAGACACATACATATAGTATGCCTACACTCAATCTATGCCCACTTAAATTTGCATAAGGCAGGCGTTCCACTAACTTGGATTGCCGAGTAGATGGTTTTAAAGGTACTGCTGGAACTCGTAATTTGAAGGTGATTTATCAGCTGTTCCACCTAAACCTGTTCATTTACCCAGTTCCACTTACCCCGGATATATTAAATATGACTGTTTCTTTTGCGATGTGTTACGGAGAATCACGGCAAGCAAGAAGGAAGCGTTCGCCTTTTCACACTTTCGTCAAAGGGTTTGACATCCTGTACGAGTAATCCGTCTTAAACAATAACTTTGGAGCTCTCACTTTCAAAGTGTATGTTTGCTGAAAACCGCATATTTTAATGGCTCTGCTTTGCCGGACTGCAAAGAAGGCGTAGTACGCCAGGTTCTTGTAGAGTGCGTCATAAAATATTAAGAAATAAATTAAATGTTGTTTAAGCTGAAAAGGAAACTTGCGAAACTGTTAACTTAACTCGTCTAACGTGCTCAAAAAAAAAAGGGACAACCTGGAAAACAATTGAACTTTCCTGAACTGTGCAAGATACAATGACGTTGGTTTATTGATTGATTAATATTTTGTCGCTCATGATTTGTGAAAGATGTCAATCGGGCACTTCCAGAAAAAGGCGACCATCCGTTGCTCTTCTAAATATCACGCTTCGAACGGACCTCGAGAAGCCCGACTTCGTAATTGTCTCGAAAAAGGCTTTAGTTCGATTACCAATTCGAAAAGCTCCACAATCCGTCTACCAGTTCAGCTAGCAGTTTTACCGGCTCAACCGACAATGGGATCAGTTTAGCCACCACTTTAGCGAGTTCAATTGTTTTCAGTTTGTCCAGTTTTTTTTTTTGAGCACGTTAGACAGTTAAGTTAACAGTTTCGCAAGTTTCCTTTTTCAGCTTAAACAAACATTTTGTTTATTTTTTTCCTTTTTCTTAATATTTTATGACCACGCCTTCCACAAGAATTCTGGCATGCCATAGCTGAATCGACAGTCCGTAAAGCAGGAGCCATTAAAATTATGCAATTTTCAATAGAAAGCGCTTGCACTTGAAGTGGAGAGCTCAAAGTTATTGTTTAAGACGGATTATAGGCTCGTACAGGATGTCCAAGCCCTTGACGAAGTGGTATATTTTGAAAAACGAACGCTTCCTTCTTGCTTGCCGTGATTCTCCGCAACACATCACATAAAAGAAACAGTCATATATTGTAAAAAAACAGCGCAGAGAGATTAAGTGGAACAAGATTTTAGTAAATGGAACAAATTTAGGTGGAACAGCTGATCATCCTGCTCCAAATTCACGAGTTCCATAAAAACACGCCTTTTACTTAAAACCATCTGATTTGCTGAACATTCTCCTCGGCTTAGTCAAAGTTAGTGGAACGCCTGCCTTATGCGGAATTTAAGTGGAACCTAAGTGGAACAAGATTAGGAGTGTAGGCGCGTGCGCGCGTGCGTATGTGTGTGTCTCTGTGTGTGTGCAGGCCTGCCGCTGTGCGTGGGCGCTTATGTGCTTAGTTGTGTGTGTACGTGGGCGTGTTTGTGTGTGCGCGTGTGTCTGTGCATGTTTGCAATTCCAAAAGCACTTTAAGTGTGTGAGCGTGTGTTCGGACCTGCGTTCTTATACATTAAGAAACATTAGGCTGGTCTGACGTGCACATTAGCATTCACTAGTCTGGTGTAATGTCACACCAAGACAGAGTTGCTGGCCTGATGTACACATCAGGATACACTGGTGTGGTGTAATGTGCACACAAAACACATTAGGTGGGTCTCATCTGCACATTAAAACCATTAGACGGGTTTGATATGCACACTAAAACAGACTAGGCGGGTCACTGATGTGCACACCAAAACACATTAGGTGGGTCACTGATGTGCACACCAAAACACATTAGGTGGGTTCCTGATGTGCAAACAAAAACACATTAGGGGTCTGATGTGCACACCAAAACACATTAGGTGTGTCTGATGTGCACTCCAAAACGCATTATGTGAATCTGATGTGCACACCAAAACACATTAGGTGGGTTCCTGATGTGCAAACAAAAACACATTAGGGGTCTGATGTGCACACCAAAACACATTAGGTGGGTCTGATGTGCACACCAAAACGCATTATGTGAATCTGATGTGCACACCAAAACACATTAGGTGAGTCTGGTGTTTACACCAGGACATAATAGGAAAGTCTGGTTTTTACACCAGGACACTTTCGGATAGTCTGGTGTTTACACCAGAACAAATTCGGTTAGTATGGTGCTTGCACCAGGACACACTCGGATAGTCTGATGCTTACGCCAGGACACATCGGATAGAATGGTGTTTACACCAGCAAACACCAGAACACACCTGACCCGACTCGGTGTAATTTTGGTAGAGTAGCCCCATTGCCCCTGCTTCTCACCCATCAACATCTCCCTCTATACTCAACAAGACACCATCGAGACTCGGAAGATCAGCTAAAGCCAGTATACATTGGTTGAGAGTTGAAAGCATGTGTTGTTTGTATTGTCTTCTATGTCCCTTTTTCGTTTTCGTAATATTAATGAAAGTTTTGAATCTAAGACTTCCTAACAGTGAAAACAAAGCACACTGAAAGCCGTATGAAAATCATTTATCTAGAAAACAACATAGTCGAAACAATGGAATATTTTATGACAAAACAAGGTATATTAAAATCAGCGCATTTAAAAAACGCATCTGTGTGTGATTCACGTTTCCCATTGTTGTAGATCTGTGATTCAAAAAATTTGTATTGTGTGCGGTAATTAAATACGATCGTGTCTTTTACTTCGATATAATAGCGGTAAAAAACAGCGGCACCGACAACTGCATCCCGATACCAGGACAATATATAACGCGTTACAAAAATAATTATAGTAGTTCTAATTACATCTCACTGCCGGACTTCACTCCGAGCGGACGCTACAGCCATGGCCCCAGTGTTGGCGACACTGCTCTGCATTGCGGCAGTCCTTGTAGTATTTTCTGGAGGCCAGGAAAGAGAAATTGATCCATATTGTAGATACCGTAAGTAGCAAAATGAACTCGAAGCTTTTCCATCGCAATTTATTTTACGTGAAATATTATTTATATTCTCGAGCAAAAGCAATCCTTCTGGAAGCCATAGTATACATTCTTAATCTTGTTCCCATTAAGTTTTGGTTACACCCAAACATTTGTTTCCAAAATGTCCCGCTTAACCAGAAGGAACAGTGTTCCACATACTGCGCAGTTTATGGAGAGGAGTGTTCTAAATAATTGTATGTTCCTCGTAAGGTATACAAAAAAGTGTTTGAGGTAATTGATAATTGTAAACGATAAATGTTGCGTTGCATCTCCGTGTTCCAGATTTAAAAAATGAGGCGATGAGAACTGGCGTTTCGAATGCGATTCCGAATCCTTATAACAAATTTGACTTTCAGCATTCTATATATTCAGTCCAATATTTTTTGAGTTGATAGGAATGCCGGTTGTCTTCGCTTTATTTTATTTTTATTTATTTTTGCTTGAACATAAAGATATGTGAATTGTCCCTTCACTTCCACGGTAATTCACTTACTCTGTTCAACTTTTCTGAAGCAAGCAATTACCCACGTACCAGGAAGAATGCTCGGAATGTGGGTAGAGGTGCCGCAGACGTTCGTCTTACCTCAATGAGCGTGCCATTAACATAAAACAATTTTAAGAAAAGTCACCGTTGCAGACACCAGTACGTGTAATTACTCTTCTAGCATGCATATTCTCTTTGGTGTTTAAGTAATTAAGCAAAACTTCTAAAGGCCCTACCAGAAAAGCGCATCTTGTCAGTGCCGTGTTCAGCGTTGGTGCGTCTGGTGCGTACTTTACTGGCCTTCCGAAGTGACAAGCATGTGCATGCTGAAGTGTGACCTAACACATGTGGACTCTGATAATTGTAAACAATAGAATTATAAAATAGAATAAACCGCATTGGTGTGAGCTACATGGCATGTTGCTGTTCATGAAGGACGTGCTAAAAAAATTAAAAGAGCTCCTCAACCACCAAGCCAAACATCATCAAGGAGAAATGACACGCGAGTAAAACACACAAATACACTATTCATCTTTAAGCAGACGTGGACGTAGTTCAACTACTCTACTCAAACTACTGTAGTTCGACTACTTTTTCGAGTAACTTGGTAACTTTCAACTACAACTTTATTTGGGGAATTAGCAGTTTAATTTAACTACGTTTTCAGGTAACTTCCACTCAAATGACTAACTACTTTCGAAATCGAGTGCTAATTTTGCTCATCAGAAAACTTGGAGCGCAGAAAGAAATAAGACGCCGGCAGATGAAGAGGCATTCCCGAACGAGGGGACCCCTCACATTCCGTTCCCACGCACTCATACTCAGCAGCCGTACAAACTGCATCACATGCCTCCTTGGGCCCAGCTGGCGACGAGCAGCCAAAACATAACACCGGCGCGCACGAACGCAGGAAGAGATGCTTACCAAGCCTTGGTCGGGTATTGACCTAATCCGGTAATGCAGGCAGGCGCCGCGCCTCCAGCTGCAACCGTGAAAGACGGGGACACTCCGAGGGTTGTTGTTTTCATGTAGTCTGCCTTTAGGGAGTTCTGATTCAAGCGGTTTTGGGGTTCCACGGAGATGCCACTGGAATGACCTCACAGCTAAACGCCTGTTCCCATGGTCGACTCGTCGTCGGACTCCCCCGCACACAAACGCAGACACGGATAATCCGTTCATGAGAGCACGTTCCCGCTTCCAGCTGCAACTGTACGAGCGACGATGCTTGTTCACGTAATCCTTCGCGTCCTTCCGACCTTCAGGGAGACCTCCTTTTGCTGAAAACGATTTAGATCTCAGGCGTGTCGGGCATGTCAGGATACCGCAGCTGCCGATGAGGATTGCGAATCACCCTTGAGAGATCTTTCTGTTGGGCCCGGCGTCAGCGGCGAAGCATACTTCGTTTCAAAATAATTTTTGTTCAGTAGCGTAGCACAAGCATTGCAACGAGACGCGCAGTCATCCGGATGATCTCATCGTCGTGGCGTGAGACTTGAACCCTTGACAGTCAGGTGCACTCGCTCAGCGTACTCTCCGAACGTCGTGGAAATAAAGAGGGGACAGTCATAACAATCTCAACCTGCCGAAGAAGAAGAAAAAAGAAGGAGAGTTTGTTATAAAAGGCCCTCAGCCGAGGCAATACTCACATGTTTCGTCATGGACACCTAAAATGCCGACACTCCCTTACCCGACCCTGTACAGCGTGTCACTGATATTCAACACTGTCGTTCCAGCCAGCGCGCCAGTGGAACGTCTTTTTAGGTTGGCTGAGGACGTCTTTAGGAGAAAAGGGAAAAACTCTCCGATAACAACTTCGAAAGTCAATTGCTTTTGCGAGCGAATCAACTATTTTGGCGAAAACGCAAGCCATAAAATGACCGCATTTATTTTAGGTTCGCAGGAAGGAGTTTTCACGGATCAAAACTGCTGTTCATTTGGCTCCGCAAAAATATAGAAAAGTAACTTCGAAAGTAAGCTCAAAGTAACTCGCTACTTTTACAGTAGCTAGTAGTTTACTGAATTACTATTATAAGTGTAATTTCTACTCTACTTCAATTACTTTTGGCGTCGATACTCAGTAACCTAACTTAACTACCTTTTTGAGTAGTTTGTACACTGTCTGTCTTTAAGCAAAGAATAGTTGCTTGAAGACTAAATGTTGCGTAAAGTACAAAGTTTCACCATAAAATTTAAAATTTACAATATGGCAACAGAAGTTAAAGAATTTTTGGAACACTTTTTTATTGTAGGAGTAAAATGTAACGCGTTCAAACACTCATTCATGAGAGCACACGAAGAAAAAAGCTAATTCCATATCAAATATAACATTTTGGGTTCTGAACAACCTCCAACAGCGGTAAATTTACACGACGGCGTTTATATTTTCATAACTCAAAAACAAAACTTTTAAACCCTATGTGCTATGTTGAAAAGGTTTTCTTTTTAACTATGAACTATTTCGCAATAAAATAAAATAAAGGCGTCTCACCGTCTCCTTTGCGAGAGGCCATTGCACGCCAAGCCATTCAAAAACATGCCAGGCAACGGCTTTATTGTATAATAATGAATCTCAACACTTGCTCTCTAAAACTCTGCAATACGAAACACAAATAGCAGTGTGTCGAAAGTTATGTCTAAACTCAGACTTGAAGTTCGTTTAGACGAATCGCTTATCGTGTTTAACAAATATAATGCTTGATTGGAACGCTGAGAATAACAAGAGCTGAATGCAACAGTTTCCGCTGTTCAAAGCTCGTGATTATAATAATAATAATAATAATGTTTATTTCCCCCATAAGATGGTGGCGATTAGGGAAAAAAGCTGTCAGGTGCAGCTGGACGGGTCCCTGACCGCCTACAGAAAGCAGCAACAGAGCCAGGAAAAACGGTAATCAAGAGAAAACAAAAAATGTACAAAGATTGTCACTATCACACAATTTAAGCACAAATTTTAGATTTTTTTTTTTTACATTGAGGCATGACGAACAGCAAGATAAAATTACACAAAAACTAGGCACAAAGATTACAAAGAAAGGCAACTACCTCTAGCTGCTGGAGAAAGAAAAAAGTGATTTTACTTCTCTTAGGGACATCTTGTCCCAATCCATACTTTTACTCATATACGAATTAAGTAGATTAGGGATAGTGTATTTAAGCATTTGTTTGCCATAGTTTGTTCTTGGTGTAGCCACCTCCCAACATTCAGCACCACGGGTAGGGTAACTATGAACATTTTTTTAAGTGCACAAAATCTACTAAAAAATGTTTCTTAACGTCGCTCTACTGTAAGGCTAGTGCTAAGCCTATAATCATATAATGTATGCACGTTTATGACGCGAAATTTCTGAAATAAGCCAGCTGTGTGAAAATCATACGAGACGGCAGCTAGCGCCCTCAGTGTTGTTGTTTTTGTTTTTTTTTTACAACACATGTAACTTTTCTAGATTTGTTAAAGGTGTTCCCCAAGCTAAATGGCAATAATTTAGACCCCCTACTAAAGTGTTTATGAAAAACAAAAATCACTGAACCAGCTCTGAAGAACATATGTGGCTGCTCCAAAGGACGGCTAGTGTTAGAAAGTGCCCTATTTTTCTTGATTTTATTAACGCTCGTCTGGGTGGTACAGAACCGGCATGAGTCAGCGATTGAAGCTTTCTCAACTACAGAAGGATACTCAACTCTCAGCACGCGGCTGTAAATTATTCAGACCATAGAAACGAATGCTTTATGTGACACAAGTCCTCTCGGCACACAGCTCGCGTAAAAGCACATTGATGTGGATTCGCCTCCACTGCCGGCGGGGAAGCAATGGTTTCTCCACAAAAACAAAGACAAAAAATAAACCTTTTCCCTTCTACGTTTTTGCAATACACCTGGATGCACAGATTGTACTTATTGCAGAGGAACTTTTGACATGGAAGCTACAAAAACAAATAATCTCGATTGCTGGCCACCCGGAAAAGCCGCTTCGCGGGTCACTTGTCCGCTTTCCAGCAGCTGATCTGACACGGGCAGGGAAAAGTAGAGATTTTTCATTCTGCCAGTAGAAAAGTCGCGTCGTGAAAATTTTCCTGCCGGCGTAAATTGAAGATTTCATAGCTTCACAGAAAATATTTATTTTAGAATGACTTAAAGCAATCACTTGATAAAAATTTATCGTTGCGGTATGCCATAAAATGGGCGTTTTGCACTCATCAAGAGGACATTCTAGTCAATCTGAAAACGCGTGTATTGACGTTTTAATTGGCTCATGTGTTAAATATTTTTATATATTTTGTTAAAATTTAAAAAAGCGACTGGCCATATATACGCATTTAGTTCTGTTCCTCTTTTGCTAAGATGTCTGTTGTGAAAATTTTTATTTTATAAATCTACTCCAGTCTGCGAGCCTCACCACAAGTTTCGCACGGGAATGTTTTGCGTGCTAACGTTCCTCTAGAGCCGACCTGCAGACTCGTCTTTTGCCAGGAAGAAACCCGGTCCCCAGTTGTTGTTGTTTTTTTCTCAATTCTTTTTCGTGCTTTTTTCTGCTCCTCTTGACACAGGAGCGGGCCTCTGAGCTACTCCCCGCAGAAGGGAGAAGAATATCTCCCTCATTCTCGGACAGAAAGAATGAATTGAGAGAGAGTTTTCTCCTTTCTGTTGTCGCTCATTTTGACAAAAACCCGGCGGTGTCTTTCGTTTGTCGGCGCCTGGGAGAGAGGGAGAGGAGGGGGAGAGGGTAACGCGTGCGACGCTCCCATTGGTCCGAAGCGCTGACATCAACACGCGTCAACCTCTCCCTCTCTCCTCGGCGCTGACAAACGTGGTAGACACCGCCGGGTTTTGCCAAAACAAGCCCTTTCGTTTTCGTGAAAGTCACGCCCACAGCTAACGCAGAGCCAGAGAGGAAGACACGCCGCGCGCGCGGCAGCATGCGGGCATGCTCAGTCAGCAGCTCATAGATAAGAAAGCATGCGTGCTGATTTTTCGTGGTCAGCAAAGAAGGCCACCGTCGGCCACATAACGGACACGACTACGGCATGAGCGTCCACCAAGGAGTCGTGTTTTTACTGTTTGGACACAAGTTACAACCAAACAATGAAGCAGCACTCGTCTCCAGTCTGTGGCCTACAATGGTCTTCTTTAGTGACATAGAAAATTCAGCACTTAGGTTTCCTTATCCAGGAGGTGTTAGCACAGTTGCCCTTCTGCCGTCATCGGTTGTTCTTCGCTCTGTTTCCGTTGTAGCGGTGAGTGGACTGTGATGTGTGTGTGAAATTGAAACGATGGATGTTGTTCCCTCCAAGAGTGATATGAATGCGATTCCTTCCATCAGTGGTATGGATGGAGTTCTTTCCACGAGGAATATTCGCGACTCCAGCGAAATCGACGCCGCGTAGCGGCAACGCCGAGAAGCTCAGAGAGGAGGTCGTTTCGACTCTGTCGTCTGCTATCGCTGCTTGGTTCTCGTATAGGCAGCATAGAAACAAACATTGTTCCCAGTAATTACTTTTATGCTTCCGCCGTGTCCTTCCTACGCACTGACTAGAAGAAGGTTTCTACCGTCGAAAAATCGCTTTGCTTTCATATGTAACACTGATTTTACGCTGCAGTGCAAGACATTTATGGTGGTCCGCGTGTTGAACGACGAAAACGACCTCCTTTCGTCCGCCATTTCGCCTGACCAGCTGGAGTCGCGAATAAATGACCGTATCCAAGAGTGTCGACGTAGAGTGCGGAAAAAGGGTGAAAGAAATGGCAGAGATCCATTGGTGGATTCGTAGGGAATGCGTTAGTATGACCTTCGGGAAACGTTAACACTGACCTCGCGACGAGGCCAAAAAGGAGCAGCCAAAAATTAAGAAAGCAGAAGAGAAGCCAAAACAGAAAAAGTGAAGGGGTCAGCGTTAGCGATTTTTAAAGGGGGACGTCGGCGGCGTTTCCCAAGTGCCACGCCAAGGCATTCCTAAGAATCCACCAATGGATCTTTTTGCAATGTTTCGTCCCGTGGATGAGGAAAATTTCACACCACTAAAATGTTTTCACGTTCTTGTTCATCTTTTATTGTGTAGCTGCCCCGACGGATCATGATTATTTATTAGATCTTAATAGACAACCACGTAAAGCTATGTTGCTTACAAGAAACATGCAGCAAAAGCAGACGCCACAGGCGAAACTATACCTTCTCTCGGAGCTTCATCGTCTCCAACAGTCGTTGACAAACTTGAGTTACAATGCACCCTTTTCTAAAATACATCAGGCAACAATGGCGGTCGGCATTCCTTGGCCACAAAGCACGTGATATAATCCGAGTCCTCGCGAAACGCTCACGCTGCACTCGTTTTCGATACGAGATGAGCTTTGTTCGTGCCGAAAGCAGACGCAACTCAACCCTCCCAGGCAGCAC